>JBCJKH010048701.1:0-52659 GCA_039877255.1 Loriculus beryllinus
TGATGAAGGCAGCAATCTCCTAGGGGGGGAGGGGAATTGCTACAACCCACAAGAAAAGAGACCACACAAAAGGAAGCAGGACAAAAGGGACTAATGACAAAACCCCAAAAAACAAAAAAAAAAAAAGACCCCTCAAAACAATCTCAACCAACCAGAAGGCCCTGTGTTGGCTTGATGTGTCAAGATGTAAAACTTAATACCATCAGGTTCTGAAGCTACTGAACTGGTACAATTACCACGATTCGGTCAATGCTGAAAATGCACATTTCAGCAGCCACTATCAGAGTCACAGGTGTTGGCTGCAATTTTAACAATACCACTGTTTCTCCTGGTGCACTCAACTCATTTGAAGAGAAAGGAAATTGGAATATATGTTCATAAGCAATTTGCTTGTCTTATTTACTCTTATTCTCTCATTTGAGCCTGGAAAAATTTAAATCCCAGGGATTATGGTTAAACCAAGGCAGTTAATCAGGTGATTTTGGTGTAATCTGCTTTTGTCAGAGAATCAACTGAAAAATGCTGCCATGCAGCAGCAATGGTCCAGAGGTGCATTTACTTTGCTAATGATTGACATAAATATGTGCTCCCCTCTCAAGTGACAATGTGCAAAGAACACAAAAATGTTCCCAGTGAGAAGCTAACAGGACTGTTCAGATGAAAAGAGAACAACCCAAGCACATTCACAACCATTTGCATGGAAATGATCTTGAGACAGCAAATATTCATCATTATTGAGGCTAATCACATTACTATTGAGGCTACAGAAAGAACCCCTGACCAACAACCAGAGAAACTATACCATAACCTCAGCTATACTACCAGCAGGACTGTTGCCCTCACCCAAGTCCTCTGTGATGTCCATCTGCCAAACAAGTGATCCTCACACCTTCCGTGACGCATCTCCAGGACTACAGACAAGAGTGAACATTTGCTCAAAACCAATATGGGCAAAGATGACTGTAGACCATGGCTTCATTTTCACTTCTGTCACAAACTTCTTGTGTGCTCCTAAGTGAATAAAGGGCTTGAAATGAACTCTGAGGTCACTGACAAGCCCCATCTGATCCTCAGAGGATGCTTCCCAAGCTGTTCACCCCTGAGCTGGGCATGAAGCATAACACAGCAACCTGAGGTGCTTTGGTTTAAAAGTAGAATTGGAAGAGGAAGCAATGGCAAAGCACCCTTCATACAACAATCTACTTCTGCAGGATACGTAAAGGAGGGGAAGATTCAGCTTTCTGGTTACTTAAGCCTGAAGGAAGGTTGCTATCTCTGGGCAGAGGATCTTGATAACCAGGCTAAAACAATATCAGAGGCCAAGGTTCTCTCAATCACTGACTCCTGAAATATTGCTGCCAAGGAGAATGGAACATAAGGTCCTCATGGCCAGTGAGAGCATGAAGAAAGGAGCTCAATTCTGCAGCTCTGTTATGAAGTTCATTTCACAGCTGACCTCAGGGGCTAACCACAAGGCTACACAGACAGAATTCTGTAACACGTCATTGCCCAGTGGCTTGACTTTCAAGGGGAAAATGTAGTATTTGCCTATCCCATCAGGTACTAGGCACAGGTTCTGGGGAGGCAGGAGGTGGCTCTGCCACAGTGGTGGTCACTGCCAAGCCACTGTGTAGGATGTGGGCTCCCCACCACCCCTGAAGGAGCTAGTCCTACACTGAACCCATCCACAAAATAAGACCCTGATGACTTGCTTTGATGAGGTTTTTTGGTAGTCTTATATAGAGGCAACCCAGAAAGCACCGCGACTAAACCGAGTATGAGCAAAAACACGTGTATAAATGCCTTGGGATATTTTCAGATAGAAAAGCTAAAGTTTCTGAAACCTAAAGAATCTCGAGTGTCTACAATAACTGGGAGAGGTTTCTACACGCAACTCTTGAATGCAGCTGCCTGAACTGTGCTTTAAAGAATACCAAAGTCCTAGATTCTTTATTGGATCTAACCATAAGTACTAAAACAAGATTGCTGCGGGCATTTATTCAGTCAACTGAAACACAAGATTCAAAAAATTAAGTTAGAAAAATATACGTGCAAAATTCGTATGAACAAAGGTAAGCATGTAACAACTACCTGGGCCTTCTGAGTTACAAACAATGCATGCTATTTAAAATGCAGAGGCGTTACCACAGAAGAAAACTTACTAATCCTGTTGGGGCAAAGTAACTGCACTGGTGTGTGGTTTGCATGGGGGGAGGGAAAGAAAAAGTAAAGGAATTGCTTTATTAGCCTTTTTGCAGCTTTGTTTTGTTTGCTTTTTCAAAAGAACAGCTTTTTTTATTACTTTTAAATGATAGATATAAATGAAGAAACTTACATTAGCAGAGTAAGTATTACCACTCCACTTAAACTCCCCTTACTCCCAGAGATACACATTAAACTACTAGCCCTAAGGTATCTTAATGCTTTGCCTTACTTTTTTGAACTGAAGAGTAAAATTGAAAGACTTTCCACATTCTACCAGGAATATTCTTCTTCCTCAATATTTTCACTTCTAACGAATACAAAGTAAATCGACTTTACTTCGCTAATGAACTAGCCCTTTGTTCATTTATCTATTGAGCTATTTATAAATTATCACGCAATCACAGCATTATCTGGGGGCTAAAGAGTATGTTTCAACCCAAAACAAATGGACGTGTCATCTCATGTCCTTCCATAAACAAAAGCCACCGGTTTGGAATCCAGCAAAGATTTAAGCTTGCAATCAAGTTTCATATGTTCATTTTCATAGCTTTTCTTAGGTGCTTTTAACACCGTAAAATAAGAACAGTTGCCCTTAACACAGCAGCAGCATTCGAAAGTAATAAATTGTTGTACCAGATGGTACATGAGACAGGGGACACGTGTGGATGCTGGGGGGAGAGAGGGGAGTTCCCCCTTTCCTGAATGTGCAATGTGCTCTCTTGGGCTTACAAAGATTAAGGGGGCATCCTCCATCTCATTTGGGCAGGGAGGTAGTATGCATTGGTGGAGGGGAGGCAGGAACTCACAAAAACATCTTTAAACAACTTCTGAAACTTATTTTCTCTCTCTGAACAAATACTTACAGCCTATATTGACACAACAGCAAGTTCTAGCTGTATGAAACTGACCTCTGAGATAAAAAAAAATAGGCATTTTTTGATGACACATTATATATAGCAGTATGTGAACCAAGTAGTAATTCAACAAAATGGATTTTCTAAACCAGAAAAATCTGCAGCAGCATATATCCAGATTAAAATCATGTTCTTCACAGAAACCGTGCACATTTTAAAATCAAATGTAATTTTTAACTCTGTTTTTTTAACTGGTACAGACCACAAAAGTATTTGCACAATATTAACACTAAATCAATTTCTCCCTCTATGGCATCAACCAGCAATGGTGTAATGAGCACAAAATACTCTAGTTCATTTGACACTGTCATTTATACATATTCTAACTAATTCTAAATAATTAATGATCAGACTTTGGGAGAAAGTTTAAATTAAAATGAATTCTAAAATACTCCCATTACTACCTTAGTTTCAAGCTAGAACTAGGAGTAAAAGCAAAAGAGCTGCAACCAAAGAATATTAGTCACCAATTTCTTCCCTTAATACTCCTTTCAATCCATTCATTTTACTAATCAATAAGTGTTCCAAAAAAGGCTTATTTAACCAATTGCCCAATCAAGCAATGCAGAATATCAGAAAACCTTTAAACCCTGGTTGGTTTTTTTTTACCTGGAATTAAATAATGTGCTTACCATATTCTGCAGCCTCCTCACTCCCTAAATCCTACTGAGGATTTACACTGAGCTGAAGTTTCTCTCAAGTTTACATTTCTCAGGTGGCTTTAGGCAGAACCTAAGATTTTTCTCTTTTCGTATTTTTAAGCTCAGACATTAACTACTGTAAGTACCCACCCCTTCCTACTACATCTAACCCTTTTCATACTGAGTGACTTAAGCCAAATAAACTTTGTAGCCCTAAACCTGCATCCCGTTATCCTATCACAGCAGTGCCAGCGGGGGGGCTATCCTTTACCTACTGATGTTAACTTGGTCTGTTGTGATTGATGTAAGCATGAAAGTGGCTGCAGCTAAGAACCCAGGGATTTTACTCTCTCTCCAGAGGGACTGAAAATATCCCCCTTTGTTTATAGCTAAAAAAACCCTTAGAAGTCTCAATAGCTAGCCTTTCTGCTGCTGGACTTTTACCTCCAAATGTGTTTACCCTTTACTAATGTACTTTCACCCAAGAAAAAAATCTATTAAGAAATGCCCCAGCATTGCCCTATGATATCAAAGCACATACAGTCATTTTAACCGAACTGATACTATGATCCATTAAAAAAGCTTTGGCATTTTTGCAGATATCAAATCCTGGAATGAATGCTGTTGTAATTTTAGGGTTCTATTTGAACAGTTAAAGGAGAGACATCTGGCAATAATCTACCAATAAATACAGTGTCTCCATTCTTAGTTTCTCCTCCAAAACGCTACCTAGGACATTTTTGCAGCATGATTCATATAATCAACATAATACATTACAACGTCTTTCAAATAATTCCGAATTCTCAGTTCATTCAATAAAGAACTCATCTGCAAAAGAGAAAAGGGAACATGCCATGCAGAAACCTTCTTTTATTGACTCAGCCCTGCTGCCAAAGGAACAATGGGGTGAAGCAAAGTCCACAATTTCAAAAGCATTTTTTTACAGCAGGGGTGGAGAGAGAAAAAGGCTTATTTACCGAAATGTGAGATTCCACAGGTGAGGCCAGAGTCGTCCAAAATCTTCTTCCTTTAGTTCCAAAAGTTTTACTTTATGGTGAAGCCTGTAATAATCCTTCCAAGCTGCCAGGTAAAACGCACGCCATATCTCAGCCGTATTTTCTTTCACCCTTTTGCAGCGCACCTTTGTTATTTGCATAAAGCTTAGTTCTGGCCTATGGGACTTTCTGAACATCTACATGTTAGATTAGCTGTCTTGACATGCTTTATCAAGCATGACATCATGGATCTCCATGGTAACCTTAACCACACCTGCCCAGATGCCAGAGTTACCTGTCATGTTTAGACCTAACTGAACAAAACAAGAAACCCTCAACCACCATTTTCTAGGCACTCAGCCTAGCACAGCCACCGGAAGGGTGGTTGTTTTTATAAATTGATGGAAATTGGATTTCATTTGCCAACAAATTTGTTCTTCACAGAGCACTGGCTGAATCACTAGAGCTGTTCCTGACCCTTCCACATCTCCCAGTGCATTTCCTAGTCAAACAACAACAACAGTAAGCTGTGGCAAACACCTTCCAGCTCATTTTCTAAAGGCACACTCACAAGCTCCGGCTCTGAAAAACTTCTACACACTCATTTTTGCTCTTTGCCCCTCAGAAAGCTTCTTTTTTCTTTTAGTGAGGTGACTTGTAAAACAGGTTCATGGCAGGGACTACCCCCCTCCCATGGCCAGGTTAGTACTTTAACCTCTTAATTGCTAACTCTTTTTCATCCTTGCTTTTGCACTTGCTCCTGCTTTTTCCCTCTCTGCTGATGAGAGTCAAACCCCCTAAGCAGGTGACCATGTCCTGCCACGAGCTCAGCAGCAGATGATCACACCATCTCAAACTTCAATAGACTGTTTTCCTCCTTCCTTTCTCTTTTTTCTAACTTTCCTGGGGATTACATTAGTGCTTTGCTTTCATTAATGCAGGCTAGACAGCCTTGGCAGAGACAAGGCATCCAAAGTTCCTGCCGAAACTTGCATTACCTATAGAGGATTTAGTTCCTTGGCTTTCTGCCTATCTGCAGGGCTGTTTTGCAGGGGGGCTGTGGGTCACAGAGCTGTGGCTATGGGGTGCTGCATTCTCCTGTGGGTGTTTAGGGGTTCACAAGGCATGGCACGCCTGCACCTACCTGGCTGCTGCAAATTCATACCCCAGTTTACCACACAGACCAGCTCAGCTGCAGGTTATATTTGCCTTGTGGCAGTATCCCAAGGTCCTTGTGCAAATAAAGACAGCCACTGTCTGTGTGAGCTTTCCTTTACAAAGATATCACAAACAGGGCAACAAAGCAGCAGGGTGGAGGAGAGATGATCTGTGTGCACAGCTGGGAGGTTTCAGGTCACCACGTTAGTCAGCCATCAGTAATCCCTACTGGCATTTTACCTGGCCATGATTGTACTTCTGATTTGTGGCAGGCTATCAAGAGTAGAAATGGGTCCTCAGGAGGCATATCCAGGGAGGGATTTATCTGAATAAATGAAGCCTGGAGGAAACCATTAATACATAGTACAAGATATGGACAGCATTCAGAGCGGACCTTACTGGTGGAGGTTGATACAGTATGATCTGACAACACCAAGTATTTTTTCTGGATGTTTATTTCCTGCAAACCATGGGTCAGTTTGCCATACTCAGATACTGACGGTTAAAACAGACTAGAGAAGAAAGTCCAAAAAAAAAAAAAAAAAAAAAAAAAGACAATTACCAACCAATCTTGATTTTCTGGCTCATTTTTGTGGTTTATGGACCAGACAGGGTTTAAAGCAACCTGGAAGACAAATTATATGATAACCAAGGGGCTACCTCCTGACTGTAAGTACTGGGATGTTTTATGTTTGAGGTGTACCATTTGACACAGAGATTAGAAAATGGTGTTGCATTAGTTACTATCCTTGATAGATCGCCCACAGTGGGGAAATTCCCACCATGGATAATGTTGCCACTTCCCAGATACTTCCAGAGCAGCTGGAGAAATAAGGGAGAAAAAGAACGTGGAAGATAAATCATGACATTTTAATTCATGTCTTCTCATACATCTTAAAGATTTTGTATGTGATATATATGTCACATACTCTACATACCTACTCTATACTACTGTTACACGAACAAATATGTATGTATGCTAAACACACATATACACCCTCAAAAGCAAAATTATATTGTGGTCTTATTCATGGAGCAGCTAAGTTAGCATGCATTATACATACACATAAATACATACGCACACATATAGCTATGTGTATATATATATACAATACCTTTGTGTATCTATACACAGAGATAGATACGTATAAACACAAACACACAAAATAAGAGATACGTGTTTGTAAGCACATAGACACAATTGGCAAGAAGATCGAAGGATTCTGAACTGTAATGCCATGACCATAATAATTTTGCTACATCTGATGAAATGCATTACATTTCAACTAAGAGAATTTCTTACAATCAACTGGCATAACTTATTTTGGCATGTTTTTGACGTGGCTTCTATTCAGTTTCTCTTTTTTTCTTTTTTAAGATATGTTGAATGGATGGAGTCTCCAGTTTTTTCCATTCCCAAGAAAGGTAGTTTGATGCTCTAGCAGGAATTTTAAAGGTGGGGTTTTTTTTTCCTAAATTATAAAAAACCCTCATTATATACAGTATACATGTCTAATCATCAAAAAAATAGAAGCAGGAGACATTTGCATGAATTTTGCCCTCAATAAATTAGCAAGGATGACACATTTTAAACAAATAGCAGGAACAGTTACTGCATTCCTTCTGTAATTTATTGCCTTCAGAAAAGGTTCAAATTACAAAATGTGTAGGGTGTAATGCTGTAGGCTGTTCAAACTGGGTTTGCAGTGTCTGCAACACTGGAACTAAATATTTACATGACTCTAAAAGATCTAATCTCTGGATTTCACCCCCCTCCCAGCCCCTTTATTTAATTTGTATGCTATCTTTATCCACCACCCAGCACATTCCACACAGTCACTAAAGTTCATGGAAGAGATAAGTGGGGAGAAAAAAAACTGTTACCAAAAAAAAAAAAATCAGATTTTCAAAGGAAAGGAGGAAAGCTGTTTAAGAATAAGGAATAGATCATCCTCATTAGAGCTGAAGTCTTGCTGCAACTTTAGCTGGATACATATAGATTCTAGCTGTTGTGTTCAGAGGCAGTGATAGCACATGGGATCACTACAGACCCTTTCAAAGAGAAGTTGTAGTGGAAGAGTCACCAAATGACAATCTTTCAAAACCTGTAAGAGTGGTCTTACCTGCAAAGGTTTGGAAAGCTTCAAAAGAGGCTAGAAATTCAGTAAGAAGTCCCATAACTCAGTGCAATAGTTTTCCAACTTGTTTTCATTCCCTACTTACAATTAATCTGTTGTTAGTGCTGAAATAACTATAAAGCACTAAGGAAAAAAAATTAAAACAGGTTTGCTGTCAATCATTTGTTAAATAGGGAATAACGGGCACAAGATTTTTTGAGCCTGAACTCTGAATTCTGCTGGTTAATTAAAAAAAAAAACAAACAACAAATTATGGAGTAGAAGCCGAACGGATTAAACTCTTAACATTGCACCCAAAACCAGAGCCTGGAGTTAGGTGCTGAAGAGACCCTTGCATGGCATTCCCTGAATTCAGAAGTTCAATGTGACGGCAGCCTTCACCTGCTCTGAGAAACACATCAGTGTGTCACATCTCCTCCGACCCTACAATTACTTTTGCTGCTGAAAAGCAATTGCAGGCAGGCGAGAAACCACCTTAAGGTATGCTGCTGACAGACCAATGTGGATGTCAGAATAGCTTGGAGAAGGCAGATACCTGTGGACAAGTCTGTTCTGTTTGTATTAAAAGACTCAAAGATAGAAAAGAAAGCAAATGAAAGGGTAACAGAGCCAGCTAAAGCACACAGACACACTCCACAGGTATTTTCTTTTTTCCCAGGCAGTAGTGCCAATACTGAAAGTGTAACAGAAGTTAACAGCTGTTCCATATTTTCCCTTCAGCTGTGAAAAGTAGATGGAGACCCATATACTAAGATCAAGAGTCTCACCTTCACTCCTTTCTCTGTGTATTCTCTAAAAGAAATTAAAAAATCTCTTCAAAAAATGTCAGTTTCAACAAACAACTCCAAGGCAATATTGAATAGCTTCGGTTTTATTATTGTTTCTTTGAATTTCAGGGGAGCAACTGAATCTTTGGCTACACCAAAAAAAAAAAATCTGTTTAATGCTTTGCTACATTCTCACCTTTGTAATGAGGTAACACTTGATTTTGCAGGAGTTATAAGGACTGTTTAACAAAAACCAAGATATGAATTTGACTTTCATACCTGATCTCTCAGTCTCTCCTGGTGTCCCATTATTGCTGTAGCATGGTGGGGATATTTCTGTTTCAGATGCTCAAGAAAAGCCTCTCTCTTCCTGTCCATTTCCGAGGTTTGCATTCCCAGTATTTCTTTGGAACTGCGAGGGCCACCTACTGTATGTCTTCGAGGGATGCTGCGGGTGGACTTTGAATTAGAAGAAGTGTGACTGTTTGGGGTCGAAAGGAGCTCTTTAGATCGGAGACATTCTGCATCATCTAGTGATGTTACGTGCAAATTGGTTTTTGCCTGGTCTGAAACAAACAAACAAACCGAAGAGTGTATTATAAGAACTTAATCTCAGCATTCACATTCATAAGAAATTAAAATTATTGATGTAAAAGGTAGGTTCTTTTAAAAGTCTAGTAGCACTCAATGGCATGTTCTGCATCATTAAGCATATACGTGTTGTAAGAACTGGCCTGGAAATAGTTACTTATATAAGCTATGCACAGTACTTATACACTTTTAACACACAACCGCAGTATTGCCTTACAGAAAAGTGAGCATCATTACAGTAGATGTTCCTTTTATATCATCTTTACCACTATGTGACTTGAAAAGAAAATCTGACAGGGCCCTTATTCCCTGACCTTTAAAATCTACAGAATGCTCTCTAGGAGAAGAAACAGGTTTGTTCAATAGGCTCCAGGACACTTAATGGCCCTGTAACTAGTATCCTTAAGGATATCAACTGATAAAATTACTTTGACAAAGCAGATTTGTACTCCTTAATCTTTTTTCAGTGTGTTTTCAGCATGCTCGGAAACACCTATGAAATAATAAGAGGGTTTTCCAGGCCTTTTTTCCTGATTTCTGACTGTGGTCTGGTTTTAAATTTCACAGATCTCCCTTGGATTTTATACGTCTCAGGACAGCAGGCTGGAAAATACTACATCACTTTCTCAATACACCATTTCTTAAGAAATGGAATAAAAAAAAGTTTTGTGTGATATAAAAAGAAAGTGGGGAAAAAAGAAGAAAGAAACCCAGATACATTTTACAACTTCAAAATCTACTTTAAGACTAAAGACCATGATGACATTTGTGAAGAGATAGGCAGACAGGGAGGGTATGTAAGTACTGGCTTATCTTCAGGTAACTGTGTAACAGGAACCCTCTGGTGCATGAAAAAGTGTAGTCTGGAGCCTTGTTACCCAATACCTTTTAAAAATCCCTCACTCCTTTGTCAGGAAAGGAAAAAAAAAGAAAGAAGCATTGAAAAGGCCTCTCCAATTCTGATGTGGCTGATGTGGCCTTCCCCATCTTTCCCAAGCAGCCTCACATGTCCCTGAGAGTGTTAACCCTTTACAGCACCCACCCAGCAGCAGGAAGCTCTTTCCTCTATCTGTTTTTAATGCATCTCTATTTCTCTCCATCTGACACTTTCTGCCTCGGAGCCCTTTATCCTCCCACTGACTGACTCCCCCGCATGCTGCCATTTATACGGCACTGCTGTTTGGAAACAGGCACCTACTCACTTCTTTTTATGGTTCAGTCAGTCAGTCTGACACCCTGCCTACCACTTGCCTCAGGATTTTATGCTGAGGATTTTTCAGCTTTCTGGTGTGCATTGTCAATTGCCTGCCAAGTCCCACGTAACATCAAGCCCTGGTAATAAAGTAAAGCCTCTATCAGTGAAGCTGCTGCTGGTGAGATGTCCCACCAACTGACATGGGGAACCAATTCTCTTCAATTTCACAGGACTGGGCCCTGGAAGGTCCTCCAAATCTTTTGCATCTTTCTGTAAACTCTCTGTAATGCTCAAGGACTCCAAAATACCAATAACACCCCCTCGTCCACAGTTATGGAAACCTACCCTGAATGCAGAACGAGACACCAGAACCCAGACTGCAGGTGGTACCACCCTTTGATGAGCACAGATCCAGGCACAACTTTGGAAACAAGCTTGGTTCAAGGGGAACTACTACTCTCATACAGATTCAAAATGCCATCTGTGATCTCTGCAGCTCCTTCTAAGACCTTTTTAGAAGGACAATCCTGGTTAAACCTTAAGAGCAGCAGCCTCACATGTATGCATTCACACACATACACACCCACACACTCAACTTTTCCAAGCACAACTCAATTAAAACCGACTGTTATGTACACTCAGAATGTTTGAGAAAAGTGGCAAAAAGGAGAGTTTTGCTTGTCAGCAGTCAAACTGATTTCTGAAAGGTGCACAGTCCTTTCAAAGGAAGTTACAGAGGAGAAAAAAGAGGTAGGATGGGGCTGGCTGGAATCTACCATCTTTAATTTGTCGCATCAAGAGCCCAGAGGTTATACCCCTGAGGCAGCTGGAACAAAGGCAGCAGACATAAATAAGAGATTTCCTTGGAGCTCGAAGTAGTCAGCATGAGCGTGGGTGACTGACTGCAGCAATTTGGTATAAACCCTTAAAGTATGGTCACAGAGGCAGTTTCAATCACTGAGTTGGTGGCAGGTACTTCCTCAAGAAAGCAGGTAAACCTACACTGACAAACACAACTGAGAGCTCATGAATGTGTATTTCAGGGCCTAAATCTCTCTTATGTAAAGCCTTTCCCAACTCTGCACTTCAGCCATTTCAACAGTTTAAGAGAGCTAATTTTTTGGAACATAGAGACATATCAAGTGTTTTACCGCTATTTGTTATTGGGTGAAACCTTGAGAAGGAATCAAAAATAATATATTTTTCTTGCACTATATTAGAAAGATCAACAAATTATCTTATTTTTCTTTCATATATTTGGAAAATACTGTATAAATAGCAATGAAAAGAAAGGAATGTAAACTATGCAAACTAATTGCTAGTCTTGCCAGCCTGCTGACCTGGGCATTCAGCAGGATCCAGCCGTGTTACAGCACAGAGCAGCACATGACTTTCTTTGCAAACCAAACTCTCTGTATTTGAAGGCCTTTCCCCTTGTAACTGCTGAGAAAAAATCTTCCTTGGCCACCTTCTAGAAAGGAGCAAGTGACTTTGATGAGGAGGTTGAAAGCTGGGATGGTGAAACCCCTGCTGTGTAGCTTGGGGCATATAAGCTCCACAGCTGCTGTGTGTGCCACAGTGCTAAAGGGAGGAGAAACTTGAGAGAAGTTTCTTGGATCCTGGAGTTGCTTAATAACAGTGTGGGCAAACTTTCCATATCTTCTAAGTGAAGATAATAGGCCTAGAAAATCAATCCTCACAGATAACTGTGAAATGTGTGAAGGATCATGTGATGGGTCCCAGAAGACGGCTAAGAGCAGCAAAAGGATAAATTATGCAAGTACCCTCCTTGGAAAAGGAGTAAAGAGTAGCCAGTGGAAAACACAGAGGTGTGAGATACGTTTGTCTCCTTCTTTCCCTCCCTCATATTCAGAAGCTAAAAGCTGAAGGTCCTTCTGTTCAATAAAGTAGCAAGTCTACAGGACAACAAAAAGCAAGACGTGCTGACTGACAGGGGAGGGCTTCAGTTATCCCAAGCTTGAGTAACCCTTACACTTGAGCTGCTTTTCTGATCTAAAAACAAATTTCAGATTCCTGAACATCACCAATTACTACAGCAGACATAGGTACAGGAAAGGGCATGGTCTGCAGAGGTGAAGTGGTGTGCCTGGGATTATCAGGAAGACTATCATGAAGGATTAATTGCTGTGAGCTAGAAATTCAAAGAAAAAAATAGAAAAAAGAAATAAAAAAAAATAAAAAAAAGAAAAAAAGAAAGTCCTCCAACACATCCTGGTATGCAATTCTTCTAAGCCACACCCTCCATGAAGCCTACAAAGGTCAGGAAAGTCATTTTGCTTCATTATTTTAAATGTTGTGAAGATTTTAGTAGCCCTGTTTTGCAATCCAGGTGACATAAGAGAAGAACATAGTCAGAATAATTTCAGAAAGGAACAAGTATGGACTCGGCCCATACTGATACTGTGAAACTGAGCCCTGAAGCAGAACACACACAATACTTAAACAAAAGAATATAGTTTTAACAGCGTGCATCAAACCCATCTCTATTATATTTATGCTAGCAGTAAATTCGAGATTATTTGGAATCTTTCTAATTTGCTTCACTGTCTTTACAACTGGCTCTTTTTCTAAGGAATTCTCAAATGTAAATTCTGGATATAGGCCAAAACTACTACATTTGATTATGAGCTTTCAGCATTCAAACTTCAATCATAGGATTGGTCTGGTCAGACCTCTGTTGTTCCAGCTCCACAAGTATCTCAGGCATCTTCATACAGCCTATACAGAAGAAATGTTACTGAAGGCTTTTTTTCCCCCCACCTATTCAGACACATGGAGATTTCCATCCCACTAAACATAAACATATACAGACACAGATGCACATGACTCACACTGCCCACGATTTTAACTTGTAGAAAAAGATTCAATAGAGCATCAAGCAATTCATGAACCCCCAAGTGAAAAAAAAAAAAAAAAAAAAAAAAAGGTATTTTTTTCTCCTAAGTTCTCTATGCACTATTTTCTGGTATTACACACTTGTAAACTTGTGTGATTTCTTTTAAAACTTCATGTACCCAACCATGCACTATTCATTTCAAAGCAGCACAGTCACAACTTTGTCTGAAGTGCTATAAGGAATACAATGCACATGAACTGAGAATGTCCGCAGGTGCTCCACAACTACTGTAACAGATACAGATTAGATCAGGCGTTAGTCATGCTACCTGAACGCCGTGCTCCACGTGGAATAGCCCACGTAGAATTCACCAGGAAATAGTTTCTATTCACTTTTAGACAAAACACACAGTGCAACAGTGACTGTACAACCGCCCCACAGCTGACCCGCCGTGAAAACCAGCTCATCACGGCTTGGCTTGGTTTCAAACCAAACCCAACGGGTTTCACACGGAGTACACTAACCCTATGACAATCTGCTGCCAATCTCCCTCTTTCGAAAGTCACCCCGAGGAAAAGATGAGCTCAAACCTACGTTTGTGAAAGAGGAGCTGTTTCTCTGCCATAGACGAAGCCGGCAGAGCATTTAAAGGGGACGAGACTTTATTTCTTCCCCCATCCCCGCGGGAGCATCACCCTGCGCCGCGGGCAGGGTCCTGTCTCTGTGACAGCGGTGTAGCGTGCTCCCGGCTTTAGAGGTTAGACATAAATCTCTATGAAGAGAAAGTTAAACACTCGAAGTCGGAGTATTAGGGCAATCTGAGGAGCCATAAGCACAAGAAAGACATGCTTTTTTTCAGTCCTTTTCCACGCATTCTGCCTCCAGTTATAACAAGCAGCAACGAGGGGTCCGTCTAAGCGCAACTCCATCTTTGCCTGATTCTCTTACTTACCCTTCATCTGCCTGCTGTCTGCTGAGCAAGCCCGGCACAGCTCAAGTTTCTGGCTTTCCTTTTCCTCCATTGTCCCTGCCTACCGCCCGGGCTCCCCTCTCCAACTCGGAAGGCGCAGCGCCGGGGCTGTCAGCGCCGGTCCCGGGGAGGAGAAGCGGAGCTCTGCCTTCCCCAGCGCCCCGCCGCACGCCGCGGAGCGGGACCGGGCTCCGGGGCAGTGTGGACGGCGGCGGCGGGCGGGCAGTGAGCCCCCCCCGGGCCGGGGCCCCAGCAGGTGATGGGCTTTCCTGCCGCCTCGCCCCTAGCCGGCTCGCTTCCCGCGGCAGCCGCCGAGCCTTATGAAAGGCAACATTTCAAACGTGATTACAGGCCTGAGTCTCTGCTGGAATCCGAATCCATAGCCTTTTAAATCTCTGTCATGGGACAAAAGGCTTTCCACCGAGTATTTTTTTAAGCTCGTAACCACCAAGCCCACAAACATTCCTGATAAATGCTCTTCTGTCTGTTTTAGAGTCTAGTTTAAAAGTAATTCATTATATAAGCGCTTTGAGGTTTTGTTTTCTGTTGAATTCTTTCAGGCTGCTCAGAGAGTGAATTAGGGTGAAAAAAAAAAAATAAAGAATCAAGATACAGGAATTCAACTTTAGTGAAGCCAATAACAATGAATGGTAGCAAGATGTAAGAAGGGACTTGGGTTAAGAGGGATTTAGAAGCCTCGGTAGCAAAGCATATAGAAACATATAACTAATTCTCTTTTGGCAGATCAGAGGCCGGAAGACTGCACAAGTTCCAATAGGTCCACCGGGCTGCAAGGCAGAAAAATAAAGTGGCTGAGAAGAATGAGATCAAATCCCACAGATTCCACCAGATGCCACATGTGTTGATTTAGTGGAGAATATCAGACCTAATTAGTCTATCAAAATCATAACTCAGAGCCAGAGATGGTGGAACAAACTGAGTGTTGAGTTACAGCACCAAGACCAGAAAGTTAATCCACAGACAACTTCTGAATTAGGTTAAGAACAAAGCATAACTGGTATATTAATAAAAATGTGCAATTTCTCATTTAAATCAACCCTGTACTGTAACTAGATAACAGTATCTTGGATGTCTTTTTAAACAGACCTAGCATAATCTGATCCTCCAAGCTGTCTTTAACTCTGACTTCAATATAACATCAGCTAAATTGCTTGCAATGACCTCTCAACTATCCAGTCCAGACAGGCTAGGAAAATTCCCCTACATTTCCTTCTACATTTCTATCTGGCAGAAATGTCATCCTGTCTACTTAGATTATTGAATGCAGAAATGTTTTGTGTGTATATAAATTCAATACAGAAGCTCAAGAAGAATCCTTCTCCCCCAATCCTCCCCCTTCCAGACAGAAAACCCATTTGAGTAAATTACAACTAACAATTGATAAACAAACAATTGTTCATTATATCATACATACCTATTCTCTAACACTTAAGAGATATTTATTTTCATTTCTGGCAATTAATTCTATATGGTCTTGGAGCCTGGCAAAGGTCCCAAAAATCTGTCACGGAAAACACAGAAAAGATGAAAATACAATCTAAGCATTAGCACTGCCATTTAAAGTCCTCAGTACAGTTCTCCCAACAGAATACTCCTATATTTGTCCTGCAATATAAAAAAGAACCAATGTGATACACATTGTAGTTAGAATAGTGTTTTGACTGGCTTTAGGTTACTACTGCTCATTCTGATTGCGGACTATTTTAGGAGAGCTGATGGCCAGCCATCCCACTAATCTGATGTTGCCTTTTGCGATATGGAGGAATGTGCCTTTAACTCTGAGGTTTTCCAGAGTCTGGACAAGCATGATGGGCCTCTTGCAACTTATATTCACAGCCAGCTGGAAGGAGGAGAGAGCTCTTACAGGAATAGTGATCACTGAACACCAGTAACTTCAAGAAATGTAAAATAACTCAGAAACCCCTGATGGGAAAGGAAAGTCAGTGCAGTTGCCTAGAGTAGCAACATGAAAGCTGCACCAAAACATCACCTGTATGTAGGGCTCAGAAACTGAGAGTCAGGAAACTAAGGGCATTTAAAAATACCTTATCCTGAAATAACACAATGAAAAGCACAAAACATACTTGCCTACAATGCCTAAAGAAAAGGTGCTTTTTAGCCTTATGCAATACCAGAGTTCGTCCTGGAGACCAGTACAGTTTTTATGCAGATCAAAATCAGTGTACTCTAGTCCCTGAGGAGGCTTTACCTCCATCCACGGTGGGGGATAAAAAAATCCCAACAAAACAACAAAAACTTAGAAAATTAGTTTAAGAAAAATAATCATTAAAATTAAAATACCTACCTTTTA
This sequence comes from Loriculus beryllinus, assembly GCA_039877255.1. Classification (NCBI taxonomy): domain Eukaryota; kingdom Metazoa; phylum Chordata; class Aves; order Psittaciformes; family Psittacidae; genus Loriculus; species Loriculus beryllinus. Next base: position 16,764 of record JBCJKH010048701.1, read on the forward strand.
GCCAGCACCATTAGTTTCCACAGCCAAGAGCCCAAGACAAAGAGTTGGTCTCTTGACTCACCCATCGACATGTCCTAGTGAGCAGCCAAATGCCCCTTGGGATAGTGCCAAGCAGGTCTGAAACTGCTGTTTTCATGGAAACAAGACGCTTTCACTGCTGACACTAACACTAAATGGCATTGCTGATGCTGCTAAGGGGGCTCAACAACATGAATCCCCAAAATGCAGAGATGAGATTGCTTATTTGGTATGGACATGTGGCTTGAAAACTGAGCGTGACACCCCGTTAGAACATCTGCAGTTACAGAAGTAGTTTCTTGAACAGGATTAAAGAGCATTGGCAAAGGGTGAGACTAAACATGGCATGCTTCAGTATCACCAAAATCATACAAAACAAAAGAGCTCACCCAGTCTCAGAGGAAACATAATCACCTCTGTGGGTGCTCAGGACAGGGGACAGTTGGGATGGCAAGGTCTAAAAAGCATGTCTTCACTTCAAGGGAAAAGTCCTTGGTCCCAAATGGGATTTAATTAATATATGTAACAATGCTATTCTTAAGAGGTTACCTAAGTCTGTTTAAAAGAATTAGTGAAATTCCTTTAGCAGTTGAGAAACTGGAGACTGCCAGAACCTTATACTGTTAGGCTCAAACAAAGAGCTCCCCAGCACAGACACAGGGATGAATCACTAAGGACAAGTTAAATAAACTTGAGTAACAAGTTCACAGAATGCAATCAGCATTTGTTTATCTGCAGGATCAACAATAACAGTGGTTCCTTTTAATTAGTCTGCTTAGATCTGGACTCATCAATATGAAAACAATGCATGAAGAATAATTGCTAACAAGTTATGCTGTTTTAATTGTGTTTAAAATTAATGTCCCAGAGCAACTTAAACACTTCTAGGTTTAGTGTGTGTGTAAAAGGAGCAATTAACAAATACTGGCTGCGCTCAATTAGTCAAACTTATACAACAATGACTTCATGGTTCTAGCAATTATTCATAACAAAAAACCTGGGAAGTTAATTATTAATAGTTAAATCAGAAGAAGCATCCTGTAATTAAGGACTTGTCTCAATATCCATGTGAAACCATGTAGCCACTGAGAAAAACATCATGAATGCTCTCCACAAGAACCAAACTGACACTGTCTACCCTACTGTAGTCCCGAAACAAATATTAGACCTGGTGTGATGAGGCAGAAGCCTGGGAGGAATTCCAAGCACTCAAGCAGGTCACACTGTGGCACTGCCATTATGTAGCTAGAGACTGCTTGGGCCTGCCCTGTAGGAGGGCAGCACCAAGAGGATGTTCCAGCAGGTCAGGAAACATCCCTCCATACCAGAGAGTAGCAGGTGGCCATTCACTACCAGCAGGTTAGATCTGAAATGGAGAAAGTAACTTCAATTACAGAAAAACAGAACTTAGGGTGGCGAAACTCTGATTTCCACCTCTGCCAGCAGAGAGCAGCTTCAGTGTTGCAATTCCCTGAGCACATCTCTGTTCTCACTGAGCTCACTGCTGTCCTTGGAGTAGTCTCTCAATGCTTAAAACTAAAAGAGACTCACTCCTAAAAGAAAAGAACCGTGTTCAGATAGTATATTATCAAAGATGCTATGATACTAGCCACTAGCTTGTACAAGCAAAATGAAAAAAACCCTCCCTGCAGGTAGATCTGTAGGGAAAGAGGTTTACACTCTTTTAAAATTAATTGTGTCCTGATGTGATATTGCACAAGGAATCAGAGGTTTTTTGAATATGTGGAGGGGGGTTTTATAATCATTTGGTCTCATCTGTTTAGTAAGGGATTTCAGTGGACTGGGTCCAATTTCTAATGCAAGGACAGTGGCTAAACTAACACATGGTTAAAGGAAAACATCTGAATTTTATTTTAAAATTTATGACGACAAACAATCTAATACAACCTCTGGGATTATTTATCATTAAATTACCTTTGCTGCTATAAAATCTGTGGAGAGTTCCAGTATTTATGTTCCATGCATTCCAGTTCAGTTAAGAACTCTCACACACAGGAGGCAAAATTAGCCCAAGGAATGAAATGGTAACACTGCAGTTGAAGCAAGAAATAAAATTGAGTAGAAGCTTCTCTACAAACCTCCACAACAGAACTTCAGTGTGTCTTGTTAGACCTACAGGTTTTAGCTCTTCAAAGTTCAGGACTGAGTGGTGCCAAGAGCCACCACCGGTTTTAATCACTAAAACAGCTATTAAAAAGAGTCACTAAGAGGTTGAACACAGATATTCAGGCAGTAGATACATTCAACTTTCTAATTCCATTTCAAATGGAGCTCTGGAATATAGGTGTAATCACCTGCCACTTGTCATCACTGAGCTGTCAGGTACAAAGAAGTGTCCCAGCTCACCTCCTGCCAACAAGAACTGTGCTGTTAAGTGCCTTACACGTCTCCGAGTAACAAGAGTATCCTTCATTCACTGCAGAAGACATTTTACTCAAGCTCACAACCCTCACATCTGGACATCTACATCATGTTTCTGTTTTCCAAGTTTTATTCTTGTTTCCTTCCTCCCCCTCCAAGTTTTTGAACAAGTAAAAAGGTCTCAATGCAGTAAACACCTGTGCATGTCCTAAATCAAACTGAGAAAAAGGACTGTTCATTGCAAAGAAGTTCTAACATTCAAGTGGGGAGGAAAAAAACAAAGGTGATTCTTCTCTTCCATAACTTTATCTCCCTCTCTAATTTGGGACAATTCCAACAAAACTAAGTCTAGATACACTTTAACATGACTTCCCTATCTAACGTTAATATTAGCATATTGCCATCAACACAGACAACTTAGACCTTGGCATGCTACAGCCCCTCCTTACGCTTGCCAGCCTGGCCAGGCATCCACACATAAAACTTCCCATGCAGGATCACCTACGGTGAGCAAGAGATCTGCATGCAAACACAGAAAATATGAACATCTGTTTTTGTAAGGTACCAAAGAAATCAATGTGAAAGGAAAATGTGCTTTACATCACAGAAATTTCAATCACTAGAGTTTAATTAAATAAAAAGCAATATGTGGGTGGGAAGGAACAGTAGGGAATTGCTTCTGGAGGAGGTGGAAGAAAGGGAGTGGAGAAGGTCACTTTTAAGTCCATCTGCTCTACATTCAAATTCTATTTCTCCCCAGTGTAAAGCATTTTGGTTTTGATAAGTTCCCTTTTGGATGAATTCACTCAAACAGAGCTCTGGTGATGGTTTGAATTCGAACTGGTCCAACCTTTTAGCGGTACCAGAACAATTGACTTAATGCCTGACACACTGACTATTGCTGGTTTCACAGATGTCTGCAGGATCTGGTTGTAAATGTACAAGGCGGCATGCTTTAGTGATCAAAGGTATCAAGGGTTGCTCTTTGCAAAGTACAATTATACTTTAAAGGAATCATGAGAGAACCTTTATTTCAGCTTGGTTACCAAGTATACATGGATTTTATACAATTGTCAGGTAACTGCTTGAATTAAAGTGAAATACAAAGTGTACTTTGATGGAGCCTGGGTCCAGAAATAATATCATAGTTTAAGTTATGTTGTGAACACTGTAAATACTTACTTATCAACAGTCAGTTCTGATAAATATTCTACCACAAAAGAATAGTTGAAACAAAGTAATTAGTAAATAATTATTAGAAATTAATACAATGGTACCAGTATTGTCAAACCACAGCATTCAGACAATTCATGATGATGGTATTTCTTGAAAGTTACTTTTGGGGAATATTATTTATTTTACTCATCTCTGGGCTGTACACAATCATATATTTGACTTTTCTCCACAATGTCACTGCCAAGAACGATGTTTTTTTTCTGAGCTTCAGACTAAAATCACAGGAGAGGTCAGCACCAGTATGACTTAATATATTGAGCATTTTTAATTGTTCTTACTAGAGTTTGTCTCCTGCTACAAAAGCAATGCTACACATCAAATGACAATCTAAATGTCTGAAAAGAGATAAAGAGAAATGAATTCTTACAGCTTTGTTTTCAATATGGAGCTGATTTCTAACCCAGCATGGATAGTCACAGGTTGCAGTTTGTAAAGCTTTTGTTTCTACTCCTTGTAGAGCATCAGCTCCTGAAGGCATATGTAAGAGCACAAGGATAGTGTAGAACTTCCTCTCCAACAGTTTATATATCCTCTTCCTTCAAAAGTGCCTCTCTGACCTTCCCAGACCACACTGATGCTATCATTAAGACAGCTGATTAGTAAGAAAGCAATCAGAGCTGACAGCACTGGCACTCCTGTTCTTTCTCAGGCCTACCCAATCTGTTCTGCCAGGGTGCACACTTATTAATTCACTCTGCAGTATCGAGGATTTCATAGCTTTAGGGCAACAGGGACCATTTGATTATCTTGTCTGACTTCCCATCTATCACAAACCATTAAATTTCATGCGAGGTCCTCACACAAAAGCCAAACACTTAAATGAGGTGGAGATGACATTACTGATCTCAAGAGACCAGTGTTGCATCTGCACTAGCATTTGTTTCAAACCCCATCACATGTGCAGAGATCTACCCGGATGATCAGCATAAGTAAGTAAAGGACATCAAGCTCCCAACTGACTTAACCCTGAGAAAAGCTCTTTGCCTTTAATTTGCCAGGTGAGACATCCACTTTAAAAAAACCCCAAACTATCCTAACCTCAAAGCTGTGGTGCACACATCCAGTCATTGTCTCCAGCACAGTCAGTCTCTTATGCACAAAAAAGAACTGAAGGGAGGAAAAAAAAGCACCTTGAAACATACCTAGCACAGTGTACATGGAGGGGGGCAAATCCACCTGAATGCTGCAGATTACCAGCTGAAAGTTGATTATAATCATTGTCTTTAACACAGAGCTGCCAGTGCTACAAGCATACTATTTAAGGGCATTTTAGCAAGGAGGCCCACAAAGGTGGCTGATGGAGCTGACAGCACAGGCATGCCACATCCAGCAGCAGCAGGACTGCCACGACCCTCCACCCTGCAACAACCACCACCATAAATACAGGCTTTCTTCCTGCACCTGGCCTAACATGGCTTTGCAAATATACTCATTTCACAGCTATGTTATAGTTAATTGACTGACGTTTAGTTACCCGCAGTGCTAAGAAATTGCTTCCTATTTCTTCAGGGTAAAGTTGACTTCTATTTCCAGCAATCAGAGTAATTCCTTCTTTGCCAGACAGACACATCAGTGCTGTAGGACCTGTGCTCAACAAGAACACCACTTCACAACCTCCTCCTCAATCATTCGCATCAGCTGGGCTCCTGAAGAATTGTATTTTATCTCAATCTTGGTTTTCATCTTGGTAAACAACTCTTTGCCTCTCTTCATTTTCTTTCTAGTATGCCAGTCGTCTCCCTGCAGCACAGTTAGTAGGATTATCAGAGCCTATTCTTCTGAACTTAATATGCTAATAGTAATAAAAGGGTACGTGATCTAACTTTACCTTTGAGAATACCAGTGCAGCTGGATGCTGCATAACAGCAAGGAGCCCCCATGGAAAGGGGTGTAAGGCTAGAGCACTCCCCCCTCAGCTGGGACAGGGAGCCTGTGGCCACAGCTACCTCCTCACAAAAAAAGGGACAGTGTGCTTTGGTTTGGCAAGGGCAGAATGTCCCAAGCACTGAGAGAGCTGCAATGTCATGACTCTGGTGTCATATCCTATTTCTCCTACAAGGGGAAGTCTGCTCCGTCTGTGCAACACTACTGCAGAAGATAAAAAGAGACAGAAAATAACAATGATCCATCTCATCAGGCTCCAAGAAGGACACAGAATTGCCTGGGGTGAAGGCAAGAATAAGCAAAGTCAGCACAGAAAGGTGTTATACAAGGTTTAAGCTTATTCAGAGGCAAAGCCTCTGTCTCTCCAATGAGTAAATACATGACCCAAGACAATTTAATTCCAACAGTTTTGTACTTCTTACAAAAACTTCTCAAACAATGTGGTGACTCACAGTTGAGCTCTCCACTGACAACACACAATGACATCATACTAGTTATCTCCCTTTACAAACTGTAAGTCTGCACTGGGATAGACAAATACATCTCATAACATAGCACACACCTTTACCTGCAGTGTAGCTGAGGAGAGGGAACAGGCAGTAAGCAGCAACAATGACAGGTTCTCTTCACTCCAAAGAAAAAGGTTGTTAACCACTAATTGGTAACATATGTTTACTGCATACATATGTATCCCAACAATCTGATTTCCAAGACTGATCTGCAAAAGTATAACTTTGTAATTTATTCCATTTTATTTATGATTTTCATGCTATTGCCTTAATCTTTCATAATTAACACAACAAGGTGCAATGATAAATTCACACTTTTGCCCCCTGTTTTTGCTTTTTGCTGCCATTAAAAGATGCTACTGCAAGACTGCAGCTGAATGATACCTAAACCCTTTTACCAGTTGGAGAAAATTCTGGGCAGCTGGAAGGAAAGAAGTATCAAAATCTCTTTGAGACAAGATGACAATATTACTTACATGCCCCCATTTTAGTTTTATAAGCTCATATAAATCCTCTCTCACAGCAGAGAGTAATGCAGGAATGCCCTTGGAAGAGGGCATTGGATAAGCAAAATATGAGTTTGAAGCCCATGAGTAGTATTCATTCTATATTTTTAGTCTGCTTTTTTGCAAAGAGTTTTGCTGTAATAGCGCAAATCAAGAATAGCTGGATCCTGCTAGAGAAGCTCTATCCAGGACTATGGGAGGAAATCTAAGTGCAGAAGATGGTCTGACTAATGGAAATTAGGACAGAAGGCTTTACAGGTCTGACATCACTTGAAACACCAAATCTGAATAGTTTTCAAAAGAAGTGCCTAAATGCAATCAGAAAATACAGGTTGAACACCACAATTAGGGGTTAAAATGCTACAGGCAGTAATTATCTACCACTTTCTTTTCTCAACCATCAAAGAAGGTAATTTGTTTGTTTTCCCTGCCCTGCAAGGAAAAGGCTGGGTGGTCTTCTGACTTAAAGAGCCTGAGAAATATTCCTCCCTAGGCCAAGGCCACACCGAGCCTCCAGGGCATCATGAGGTCCTTTTCAACACTGTCTTACACTGTACTTGATTTTAGTCACAGACATTAAGACTGTGGCAGTGCTTTGCAAATCATCACTAAATACCTTTTCTTCATAGCTTCATGCAAATCTCAGGAGTGTTTCCAAGACATGAATAAAGCCTTGGTTGTTGAAAAGTAACATGTTTTCAGTTCCTCAGCTGTCTTCATCAGCATGGGACTGCCATGCTGCAGGGATTCTTTATTTGGTTAAAGACTAATTCCTCTTCATCTTGTGACTGTCACCAGTTGTAAGAATATAGCAGCTTTATTCTACATATGATAAGTAACTGTGAACTTTGACTGGGTGACATCTCAATAAAATATAAACATAAATACTTGGCCCCTTGCAGACAGCTTTAAATCATCCACCTTCTATGTTTTAAATAAAACAGCTAATATATTTCTAGACAGGCAGACTTTAAAAAATTAACTAAAAAATTTTGTATCTTCAGCCCCTTCTCAAATAACATACATCTGATAATACCTATGCTCAAAGCCAGGCCATTTAATGTCTAAGTTGTTTGTGTACTAAAAATCCTAAGTCATAGAGTGTTCAGTGTTGCAATTCAGCTTCCTTTTGCAGCAAAAGGAAGCTAGGAGAAAATGGGGCAGGAACCAGGCTGAAAAGCTTTCTGAAAGCTGCAGCTGCAGCCAACAGCTGAAATTTAAAATCAGACATTATTTTCTCTCGTCATCTTGTGGGTTCTGCCACAGTTTTCAATAAACCACAAATTCAGCCACAGAGGCACTATCACTTGTAATTTTCTTTTGCTGATGGAGCTAAAATAAGAACCAGAAGCACTTCCCCCTGACTTCAGAAAGCAGCGTATGTCACTTCGCAATAGACTCTTGACACGTTCCATGTGGACAATGTGTCAGGCAAGTAGCAAACCCCAAATGTGGTCCTGTGAAATTAATAATTTCATGTTGCAGAGAGAACCTCAAACACAAGATCATATGGGCTGGGGAAAGCAGAAGCAAGAACTGCATTTCCATTTCCCAAACCAGCAAGCTAGCATGTGATAGCCAGCAGATACGGTTCCCTTGGATTTCCACAGGGCATGTGGCAACATCCCTTGGTAAAGAAAGAAACAAAGAGAGGAGGTAGTCCTATTGATAAAAAAAATTAATAAAGATATTAAAGATGCTATAGGAACAACAGACAAATTCCCCAGGGGATGGAGATTACCAGTGACATCACAGAGAAAGCGTTGGTCCAGGCAGCCCTCAGCGTTAGTGAGATGGAAAAGAGCGCCTAAGTGAGGTGGCAGAGCTTCCTGAGAACATTACAATATTCAGTGAAGTAAAGACAAGGGCTAATTATGAACAAGAGACTTCACAAGGTTCACTGACTAGCTGGTAAAGTGACAGATGAAATCTCATGTAAATAAATATAAAGTGATGTACATTAATTTTGAACAGACTATTACCACTCAGAAAGAGAGTTTGAAGTTATAACCATTTTGTGAAAATTTAAGCTCAGTACTCATTAGTGATTAAAAAAAACAAACAGATATTAGAAAGTGCTAGGAAAAGAATAGTGAACAAGACAGATAATATCATTATGCTGCTGTACAAATCCACAGCCTACCCACATTTTGAATATTGCATGCAGTTTTAATTCACTCCAGGTCAAAAAAGATATAGCAGAAGAAGAAATGTTAAGAAAAAGGCAGCATGGATGATCAAAGTTATGAAACAGTTTCTGTACAAGGAACAACTAAATTATGTAGGAGTCTCCATTCTGAAAACAGATGACTCAAACATCTGTTTGAGGTCTATGAACATGAGAGACAGAGAATCATAGAATTGTTAGGGTTGGAAAGGACCTTAAGATCATCTAAAATAGGAAAAGACTGTTCATTGTCTCTCTCAACACAGACTGTAGGGTCATCAAATGAAACAGATAGGTTAATGACTCAAAAGTACCTAGATGTGAATATAATTTTACAGATCACTATGGAACTGATGGTAAGCTGGGGAACTTCTTGCTAAGACATTGCAGTTGCTGAGTTTGAAAAAAGAGTTTAAAAAATAAAAGAACAAGTTAATGGAAAAAAATCCATTAAGCACTGTTAAAAAAAAGGGATATAATCCTTGTTTTATTTAAAGTAATCTCCTAATCATATATTGCTGGGATCTGGGAGGATATTCCAGAAGTATCACTATGCAGTCTCCCTGATCTTGTATTCTTCCCTAGGTAACCACCATTTAGAGGCAGGTTGTTGGGCTTGACCTTTGGTCTGACCTGCTACAACTGCTCATACACTTGACAAAGTATGAGAAGCCCTAATGCTGACAGTAACACTTTGTCATACGTGATAAACATAAAGAAATAGAAGCACTTACATTACAACAGAAAAATAACAAGCCCAGATGTAATCAAAACACTGCTGTGTAGTGAGAATCATACAGAAATCTCTTCCTGGAGTGAGGATATGGGAGAGAATGAATGGCATACAATATGTTAAGTCATATTATCTCATCTATTGTAAAAATGGTCTTAAACATTTGTCTACACAAGGAAGTTAGTGTAGTGAAACCTAAAGAATGAATTTGCAGTGCTTCAGCTATTCCACAGAGGTGGCAGACAATGCAGGGTAAATCTTACATCATCAGCATCTAAAGCTCTGGCTACCACCAAGTGTCAGAATGCTATTAAACCTTTTGTGCCAGGGATCTGTACAGCTTTGGGGGCTGAGATCATCTTTTCTCCTTTATTAATCCCTCATTACTGAGACGCCATGCTGGAGGACTTTAGGTGCCATGACTCAGGCTGAAGCACAGAGTGGCACCAAGCCTCCGTCACCCTTCTCCATCCTTCTGTAATACAGGATAGCAGTAAGGGCAGGTTAAGGCTGTGCAGATCAGTGCACGGTACTCCTCAGTCTAGTACTGGGATCTGACAGCAGTAGGATATTTCTCAATTTGCTTATTTAGAAGCAAGAAATCTGAATATCTGCCCACACTACCACACACAACCTCCCCATGAAGGCATCATGATGTCACATGATTTGTCCTTGTAGTTCTTTGGAATTTGCCTTTACTATTTCCTTCCCTTGCTGTGGGTGTTTAACCACCTCTCTGCTTTCCTATTCCAAGAAAACAGGAGAGCTGCCCTTTTTTTTTTCTTTTAGTCAAGAGATTTTTCAAGGGCAAAGAATAATACACCTTTTATTAAGCAGCTATGCACAGTAAGAAACTTTTTACTAGCAATTTCTCAAGGAATGTTATGACTGGCTGATTTGAAAGAGGCCTATCCAGAATCTCATTAGAGTTTCAAGTACTTTAGAGAGCAGTTCTTACTGAATTATCAAACTTTCAGAAAAGTAATGGCAGTTTCATTCCTGAGATTATGTACTTCTGTGTTAACTGCAGAAACATATCGGACTAGTAATGAGTGTCGTGCACTTGGAGCTACCACAGTAACAGGGAGCTGCTGGGATATGGTGGAGAAGACTCTTCATAAACATTTTATTTGCATGATTAAATGCTGTTTTTCAAAATGATGCACATATGACATGATATACAGTGATGTATCTCAGGAACTCTTGACCCAGAAAATCTGAAGTGAACAGACCAAACACAAAAGCTTCATGGGTGTGGAGTACATACAGTTCACAACACCTTGCATAAGCAATCTTTGCATAGTGGTGTTTAGACAGAGCAGCCAAATCTGTTCTCTGTTGGTGACAAAGACCCCTGCATACAAACTTGGAAAGGTGGCTGCAGGCTGGCAGAAGCACTACTTGTTCTAGAGCTGGTTTATCTGCAGTATTGACACTGCAAGTGAAAATCAGAGTTCTACTTTCTAGCTGATGGGACTTCTCCTTAGATACCACCAAAGAATCATAGAGCTTCCTTTTTCTGAAGGGAAGGCAGCCTGCCACGCCTCACCAAGTCTCAGCTATAGAAGTACAAAAGTACATCAAACTAGTGTCAGCTATGTACTTAGGTGAAACAGGAACCTGCTAAAGGTTACTCATCACACTCATTCTAGACACCTATTATAGGATGGGGTGAATTAGTCTCCTGAGATGCCTCTCCATAACTGGAAAGCAGCATATGCATTATTCTAAATGCCCAACGCTTATAAGGCCAGTGTTACAGGAGATGACTCTCACACGCAGGCAGAGCAGAACACAGGTTGTTCAGAGGGCAGCTCTCCATTGGAGGCAGTGGTGGTCTCTTGAAAACACCTACACAAACTTTTTTGGATGGTATCAACTTTCCTTAAATAGTTCTGAGAATAAAATATTTTTTGGTTTTATTCGGAAAAACATGTGCTGTCTACACATGGAAATATCTTATAATACTCTTTAGCATTTCCACAATGTTTTAGACAGTGGGTGATTCCCATGTAGACTGTTTTCCTCAAGAGCCAAGCATATATTTAATCCTAAATTTTAGACTTGTGTTCCACATTCTCTGTATGAAGACTTTCCTATTTCTATTTTTGCCCAGCACTTTTTGTCATACGGTTTTGCTGCCAGCAGACTAATCAGTTTCTTGAACACGTCTCTCTTGAAACAAAACTGTTCAGCTACGATTGTATTCTAAGGATACTCTCACTATCATAAAATGCTGTTTTACAAGGGTAAGGACTGTCTGTCTTTGCACCACATTTCTGTTTGCAATTCCATACCAGATGGAGCTGTTGCATGACTCCTGGCCAGGCTTTGAAAACCAAAGCATGAATCCTGCTCTTAAACTTCTGTCCGTAACACTTCATGAGTGGTTGCTGTGGCTGCGCCAAAAGAGTTGCAAACAGCACTTCCTTCTACACTTTGACCCCAATGCATGTAGACACATTGTGGCATCCACACCGGGCTCTGCTGAGCAGTGCCAGGATCTCAGGTCTGTGCAACATATGGCACCACACAGAGAAGGTAACACTTCTTCCTCTCACGCAAACACACGCACACACTGTGACTGCCTGCTTAGCTCTTTCTTCTCTCATCTTTTGGCTTGTTTTCTTCAACATATTTTGCTGACAACTTATCTTACTTTGCTCCATATAGCCCCTTTTATTCCCCCACAAAACACAGGAATAAAAACTATGCCAGTATGTAAAAAGTTGAAGTTTCAAAGCTGTTAGTAGCTGGACTGCTGAGAGGCAGCGAGTTGGGTTCGGGCTTTACAACAGCCAGAGGTTGTTCAGCATCAGTGTGACTACCTACAGGGAAAGCACGCAGCCACCTCCTACAAGCGTTGAAGCTGCTGTCCCTTAAAACACATAGCCCAGCAGGATGAGAGGGAAATCGCTTTCTGTCTTGCTATTTGGTCGTAAGACTTGTCCTAGGTTTTCACTTTGTGGTCATCAGATGGCTATGCTCAATGTCCTGCCAATGAAATACATGCAATTTTTGCAAAGCTAAACAAACAGTTTCTTACCATGGAAAGTCCCAAAGCACTGAGAAAATAGGTTGATCTCCACCCACTGTCTGTTTCAAACCTTCCTTTGCAGCTTCAAGTTACAGCCCTCTAATGAAAGTGTGGGGAAATCAGATGAAGAGAGAAACCAGCCTTTGCCAATAGAGATATTAACAACATGCAAACCACTTTTTTTTTAAGATTTTTTTTTTCATTTTTTAAGATGTTTTTTAAAATAATCTGCCTCTCATCCTCAGTGAAACAACATGAGCTCCAAAAGAAGAATATGCAGAAGCATGTCCTGTGCACTCCCTATGTCTGGTAACAGCGGGAGCTGTGCCATAGGCAGTGGGCAGACTTCTCCTCCCAGGTAATTAAGGAAAGTGCTGTGCAAAAACCCAAGACTGAAGTCACATCATAGCAGATTGCTAATGGAAGATCCCTGTTTGAGAGAAAAGTCCAAAAACTTTATCAGGCCTGGATAAGAAAAGTTAAAGCTATCTTAGATGCTGTTTGGGAAACCTCAAACTGTGATCTAGTTCTGCATAAGGAAGGCATGAAACAACTTAAAATCTCTGGTGATGCCTCTAAGACCTTATTTGTTCTCAGAGGGAAGCCTCAGACGTCTGGCTTTCACCACAGCTCCAAAACTGGCTAGACCACAAGAGAATCTGCAGCAAGCCAATATAATTAGACTGATTAACCACTAAAACTCTACTTAAGATCTCAAAATAGGTCTTATGTGGAAAATGGTACATTTTATTCTGTAAAAATTCGTGACACTTGTTTTGTAGTTACACTGATGATGCATGGAGGCATGCACACTTGGCACTTTGTTCGCTCTCTGCAATGTCATCAGTATGAACTGCTAAGTTCTGAAGAAAACCTAAACTTTTATAATTGCATTTTAGTTGCTGGGGTTGATGCCTGGTTGGTGATAAAAACAAAACAAAACATAAAACCACCAAATACCAGCTGTGATGCTGGAAGAATTTTGAATTGCTCATACAAAATACCTGCACATGGGACATTCTGCTTTACTTCTTAACATTACTGCATTTTTTTCCCAGGGATGGGGCTAGATTTAGGCCCCAAGAAAATATTAGCATTGCCTATGGAAAGAAAAATACCAATGAATATATAGCTGATATATATTAAAAAAAAAAAAAAAAAAAAAGAAAGAAAAAGAAAAAATATTAATCTTGGCAAAGTCTTTACACATAATAGATAAAAGTCTTAGAAAACAGATGCTCCTTCTTACCAGCAGCCAAGATCTTCTAATAGCCCTACAACTTGTTAATCAACTAACATATGGTACCGCTTTAGGAAAACACACTATTCTGATTTTGCATTTACATGGTCTGTTTCTTACAGAACTATTGTCAAGACTTAGCCATTATACAAAAACCTAGTAATCTTTATACCTTAAATTAATCAATAAGCACAGAAATAAAAAGAGAATCAATTTAAATCTAAACATCAAGTAAAACTAATTTTTACATGGTTTCCAATGATGGATGAATTTCCTCATATAATGATGAACCTCACCAGTCTGTAAAAAAATCATGGTTAGCTGCAAGACTACAATCTAAACAATCTGATGACTTTGACTTAAAGCCCATGAAAACCTCATACATTAAGTGTTCTGGGCAAAACTAAACTGTCAAGGCAAAAGTTATTGTGGCTTTGTAATACCTGCAAAAGGTGGTTCCCACATGTGCATAACTTTGTTAATGTGCTTTAACTTCTTCCTTCCTTACTGTCTTCTAGAAAGACACTATAATTTACTTACAGACAATGTACTTCTAAACACATACTAGGCTAAAAAAAAAAAGTAATGAAGGTTTCTTTTTTAATGGACTCTGTGCACTTATGTAAGTTTTAAACCAGTATTGCTTTGCTGCTGTACTCTTTCTCAGCCTGCCACTGGCTTCATTTACCTATACTACCAATACTATTAAGCCCAATGGTTTTGCACTGCAGACAGGTATGGTTTGGCTGCTGTGGCTCTTTCTGCAGTGCCACCGCAGATCTGCAGCCCTGTGTGTGCCAGCCCTGGCAAGAGTCCATTAAAGCTGTGGGGTACCAGGTACTGTGGGCTTTGCAGCAAGCAGCACGAGTATTTTGGTGTGTCAGCCCATAGACATGGTGACATCCAAATAGCTGCAGTCACAGTATGAAAGGGAACAACTGTCTCTGGCCAGACGTGGAAATTGTAAGCAAAACCAATGAGATTTGGTAAAGAAAGTCCAGAAAGCAGTAAAGCTTTTGGAGAAAGCTTAGGGGGGGGGCATTTCTGGTTTATGTTTGCTATTTACATTAAAGATAGGCAGTTTTGAATATATATGGCCTATACAGATTCTGCCTTTTTTTTGAGGCTTTTAGGAGGGCTTGGGTTTTGGCTGGGTTTTAATGCTTTTAACAGCAGATGCAGACATAGCACAGTTTAAAAAGCCCTTTTAAAGTACTGTCATATGGAAGCTTGTTTAGAAGTACAAAAAGAATTGCCTTACTATGCCACTTCTCAACACTTGGAATGACAATGGATGCAGTTCTATTTAAAAGAAGAGATAATTGGAAAATTTCTGAATACCTGAATCATACTAAAAGCACCCAACTTTTATAGATGAATTACCAATATTCTTTCAGGATTTCCAAAGGCAGGATAAAAATGAAAGTAAAGCACGTCAATTCCTGAAACTTTCTAAGTTACAATTTAAAAGTTGAAATCTGAGCTTTCACTTCCAAGAAATACAAAGGCCCAAAGTTAGAGCACAAGAAAGTGATGTAAAAAAAGCAAAACAAAGAAAATGCAGCAGCCTTTAGTTGTTTGACAGGTTTCAAAAACTTTATAGATTTGTACAGATAGGCTGGAAACAATATGACATTCTCAATTTATTCATGATTAAACGTTGAGCTATCCCATATATACACCTGTATGCACAAACACCTTTGTGTTTCACAGGATATCTCTCTTTCTCTATATTGCTCATTATTAGTTAAATTATAAACTGTATCAAAAGGTGCAAGACTTTCTGTACAGCGTGTGTTATAACAACAGCCCACTGAATTCCGGTATGGGTTTCAGGCTACTACTCATAATAAAGTGATACTTTAAAATGGATTTCAGAAATTCTCTCTCAGTTAAATATTTAATTTTCATTTAAAAGTAGCGATAATCTTCTTGAATTGATGCATGAATGAAGTGAAATTGATAGTTTCACATCCTGGTGTGCACATGTCACAGACATCTGTAAGAAATCCAGATACTGCCTGTGGAAGATAAAAGTGAAACAGTCTCCTCGTGGCCGAATCCCAAAGCAGAACATAGGATGGGACAAGACACTCAATGCTGGAATGTGTCTCCTCGTGAAAGCTAGCACCTACGTGACAGGGACAGTGTGTGAAGGTGGCACACCTGGGTGTACAAGCAGCTTCATGAGCAAACTAATTTCACACCTGCAGCAACACTTTTGGCCTGAAAAGGGTTGCAAAGAATAAAAAGAATACCTTGACAGATTATCTGGTGGAAGATGTTTCTTCCATCGCCAGATTCTGGGGGGTTCTTTTGATTGTTTTTGTTTTGGTTTGTTTTTTTAATGAATTATTTTCCTTTTAATTTTGCTGCCCGAAAGTTTAAGAAAGTCCCTCATTTGCTTAACAAACCCGAGCTCCTAGGGGCAGAAAAAAGAGAACAAATGTGGATTTTCAACCGTTTAAGACTTATGGGGTGCAGAGCCCCTTTGGCATTTGTCTACCGGCTCCTACAAGAAGCCCAAAAGCAGCAGTGGGATTTCCAGTCACTGGAATAGAGACAAGTTCCAGAGGAGCAGTCGGAGAGGTATGGACCCTACCTGATACGGCTGAGAGCCTGTGCTTTGCCTCACTTTACCCAAGCTGCTTCCCCACAGAGCCAGCTCTGTGGGGGATGAGCAGCGGCAAGGGGACTTGAGGAGCATAAAGCCTCTCATTCCTCCTCCATACCCTGGTCTCCTGCCCACAGCCTGCAGTGCCGCCTGCTTCCAGCATGACAGCACGGGCTTCGGGATAGAAGTACAGAATTAGGTATTCCTTCAACACCTCTCTACTTTCGATTAAAGTGAAGGAGAAATGCATCTAGACAAACACTCTCATTCTAATATGCTCACCCAGGATATCTAGCTCTGCCTTGAGGGAGGTCTGGATTGCCTTGCTATTGATATTTAAACAGCGCCCTTGATTCTAAATTGTTGATGGAAGTACCCTAGAGCAACGTGAAACATCTGAAAAGATAAGAACATTACAGATGCATGGATGGGCAACATTACCTCTCTTCTCTTAATCCAAGCTCCTGGATAATGAAATGCACTGCTAATGGCTCTCTCAGAAGTACCTCATCAGTTTAGGCTGATGCTTTGTCATACAAAGAGTAGCTGATCTCCTATTGTTTTATTTCTAACTGAACATTTCACATTTGCTATATCACCAAATTAGTATCTGAAAAGTTCAAAACAATACACAATACTCACGGTTTCCCCCACCTCTTAACAAAGAAGATAAACTGTACTATGCAATACAGACAATGAAGTTTGGAGATAATAACAAGATGCATGAAATCAAAACTTCATATAAATTTTTAACTTACTGAACTATTCTCCTCCTCCAGCAAAGCGTTCTGCACCAGCTATTAGCAACAAGAAGGGGATTTCCTCCTCCTCAGACTATTCTTGAAATAGATTGCAGTAAGTCTTCCTTTCCAACCTCAGCCTTCAACAGCAAAAGGAAGCAACTCTCAATCTACAGGCAGGAACAACCTCAGGAACTAAAAAAAAACCCCAACCAACCAACCCCCTCCCCAGATTTTAGCTACCACTTTATTAAATGTCAACACAGCCATTTAAGAAAGAGTATCTCTGTGAACTGTTTTTAAAGACTTCTTAATGTAGAAAACTAAATCACAGCATAATGCTCACTTGCCTAGCTTGCCTTTCAAGTCCGGAAAGCCCTTTGTTAAGATCACTTACAGCAAGGAAACAAGTTTTCACTCTCTCTGCATGTGTATTTTTATAAGTCCATCTCGTAAATAAACCAGTGACACTTTACAGAGGTCAATAGTGGACAGATTGCTTTTGGTGTGAATGCTGAACAAAATTTTCTACATCAGCCCTACATAGCCTGGCAAGATCTGGGAATTCACACCATATGATAGGGCAAACAATCAAGAAAACCCATCACCAACAAAAAGGCTCAGGTGGTAATGGCCTCCTGACAGCTTTACTCCAAGCAGCTAATAGGAAATATTAATACCATATTTCCTATTAATACTACTAATACCATTAATAGGAAAGGAAAAGGCAAAATATTTATCAAGTGGCCGTATAAATGTGCACAGCACAGCACGGAACAATCTGTTTTGAAGACCTCAATTAAATGGAAGCCAAATCAATAGCTAAATCATATGCTTGATCTTGAGATCAGTATCGTCTACAGCAATGACAAAAGGTGGCGTTAGCCCACTTATCAGATTGCTGAGTTCAGTGACTGAGAAAATAGAAGGGTCTTCCATTTGGGGTTGGTTTGGATTTTTGTTTGTTTTGGTTCTTAGACAGTGTTCTCTGTATCTTGTTCATTTCCTCATCCTGGACCAGACCTCTTCACCTCTTCAAGGTTGAGGAAGGAGCTTTGTACAGCAGCTCATGAGACTCCCTCTTAGAGTTCCCTCTGTATCAAGGGATTTTGACAGAGAGAGGTTGGTGCTCTGGTCCTAGCTAAAGCAGCCTCAGCATCACTTACAATCTGAAGAAGGGTGGATGGCCAGAATTGTCCCTGTGTAGTCCATACTTTTGCCCTGGGATTTGATAATGGAGCTTGAAAGCTCTGCTGCGCTATGAGCACTTCAAACCTTGACACAGCCTTCCCAGGAGTCTTCTATGGAGGCTGTGTTGACAAAAAAGTTCTCCACCAGAGTTTCAGTAGCACTGGACGGATAATCACGTGTATCCTCAATATGTCATACCACTCTTAGATTTGGCATCTTAGCATGGTTTGGGTTGGAAGGGACCTTAAAGATCATCAAGCTCCAAACCCTTTTCCATGGGCAGGGACACCTTTCACTAGACCATGATGCTCTTATCTTTTTTCAACCTTGCTATAGACTTGAGAAACAGAAGAAACATGATCTAGCCAGAAGAATTGTAACAGCATGACAGAATCATCACCTTTCATAAAAAGCAAGAGACAAAGAAAGTCCTTCCTGAGGACATACCTTACCCTGCCCCAAATCGATTTAGGACAATCTGATCTACAATTAGGAAGACCGAAGTGCTCTGGACTCCTCTATGGAGGTTTTATCGGCTGCATTCAGAAGCCCAGGCTGGTCATGCAAGCACTGAAGTTAGACGACCAAAAGTAATCTTTTAGAATAATAGACTGAACTATAATTAATCCCTGACTCAAAGCCTCAATGTAACAAAATGGCTTTTCACAAGAGAGAAATGCAAATTATGGGCAGATGCTCCATCAGTGCAAAAGAATGATCACAAACTGAAAACAGAAACTTGGAAAAACAAAGCATGCAGGAAATCCAGAAAGAACATTGTTTGGGTCAACGTGACAAAGGAAAAAAGCTGAAATTGAAAGATACTCTCTATTGGGAAAAGTATGAAGAAACACAGGAAAACTATTTCCACAAGTTATTTGGCAAAGAAATCCCCCATTAGGAAGCAGGGAAATAAAATTAAGCATGCTTCTGGGAGAAACACAGAGGGAGGCATTAGATGGTTCATGGCTACCTGCCATTGATTAGCAGTGAGTGCTCCTACCATATAGGCAGAATATACTGAGTATACTGAAATCCTGTCCTGGGAAAGCATGTGACAATACTTTAATTAACACTTGCAATGCTTGCACCTCCCAAAACGTCAGTAACATTTGTTACAGACCTATTCCGTTGATGGTAATTTTTATTTCATATGAGAAAATGGAGTGCTGTCCCAGACTAATTATGTTTCCGTACCAAAATTCAGGTTCATCTAACTGCCAGACTAAGTGCGAACAGATGCTATCTTGATTTCACATTTAAAATCCAAGACCATGGTTTCCGAAGTAAGGTCTCTAGCTCCATAGGGTCTGTTGCAGGTTATTCAGGACTCTGCAAAATTTCAATCTCATTTTACAAAAGCCCAGGAATTATCTTTTGGGAATAAAGAGAGTGCAGTTACCCTTCCTAACCCATGGACTATGCCCATGATTGGAAGAGAGATGGAAGGAGGGTAACGGCGGGACCTAGTAATGGGCTGCATCCAGTTTGCATGAAATTGCTCTTTAGTGGTGAATACAGTAACATGATGAATAAAATGTTATTTTATTCATCATGTTATCTCTGATTACGAAGTTACAGGAAGTTTGTTTTTTGCTGCTTTATTCTGTTTTAATTAAAACCATTACTGACTGTAGCCACTCCTGTCAGAGTCACCCTGGAGACAGCTAGGATGTAGGTGGGGAGAAGCAGCCATTGCCAGCCCCATAGACTGCAGCTCAAATGGAGACTCAGAGTTTCATCCCAGTTCTTCCGGAAACTTGGTGTGTCCCTGTTTTGCCTTAATTAATTTCTAAAAAGTACTGTTGTAACCTCTGACAAACTGCTAAGACCGCGCCTGCATGTTTTGCCATAGGTGCTACAGAAGTATCCTTTTATAACCTTGCACACCTCAAGAACAGTCCCTTGAACAACCCACTGTGATGCATTTCATAAGGGTCCTCTGCAGAGATAACATGCCAGTATCACTGGGGAGACTTTTTTCAATGATGCAGCTAATGCCTTTACCTCAGTTACACCATTAGTTTACTAGTTATGCTAATATTAATGCTTATAACTAATGCTTATATTTCTGAGTTTGACAGTCCTTAAGACACAGAGAGCAAAATCTTTGTACAGATTTAATTCCATCTTCCAGATAACCTGCCTACTCTGGACTGTCTGGCATCACAAGGGGCAGGCAAGTAGATCTGATGCTGAAGACATTACTCAGACTCATAACAAAGGCTTCTGGGTGTCAGTGACAGCATTCACTCCTGTGTCCTCAAAAGGAGGTTTCTAAGATTAGAAGCTTTTTAGAGTCATTTGACTTAAATTCTTGCTCTCAGCTGGCTGCATCCCTGCAACAACGGACAAAGTACAACCACTATTAACTGACACAGGAGCTGCACAGTACTTGGACTGCTTCTGAGAAAGAAAGAAAAGAAAAAACTTGCAACTTAAGAGTCCACTAGAGTAGAATAAAGAGAACTCCATCAGCGGGTTCAAGAGCGAGCAAAAGCCAAATGCTGCTTTAGACTGGTGATAGCTGAAGTAGAACAAAGCATCAGAGAGACAGGAGACAGGGAAGCTGGTTCATTAAAACACAATAAGATGAAAATTCATTACAGTGAAAAAGAAGAGCGTCCCTCTAAAGTCTACAAAACTATTAGGAGGATATTTCTGTAACATAATTGTTTTACTGTGTTAACATACCTTATTAAAAATAAGGAACATTGACCGCTGTCAGGATGAAGCTCAATAGTAAATGTATGACCCTATAATACAAATTACAGATAAACAAGTGACTACTGAAATTTCTATAAAATGCATGTGTGCTTTCTCTCAGAGGAGGCACTCAGAGCTATGGTGAGTTTTCAAATGTGAGGGACAAGCTGAATACATAGGACGCCAGACTATCCTACCTAGTCAGCTGCAAGAGCAAATCTGGGTTGATTGCTATTATTATTACATGGAAGTTTGCAGTGCTGTTACACACATGCTAAGAGTGTTGCAAGTATTTAATGCTCAAAGTCATGAATTTACCTTGTGTGAGCACAAAAATACAATTGGAAAATGCTGTCTTCTTTTGCCTCTACTACAAAATTGAGAAAAAAATAAGGGATTGCTTCAAATAGAAATGCACTATCAGAGTTTGGAAGCAGACCCCAGAGAAAGCAACTCACATCTTGAAGGCACCAAAATCCAACTAGCAAGAAGTGAAGGAAGAAGCAGCCACAAACATCTAAAAATAGAAAGTCCAGTAGGAAGTTCCCCTACAGAGATTTAATCTGCCATTGTACTCAGATCCTGGCATTGCGAGTTCAAATCTACAAGAAGCTATCATCTTTAATACATCATCTCCTTCCTACCGTTCTTTAAAGCAAAGAAGCTGATTAAACATCCTGCCACACTCCGGTAGCCTTAACAGTACATTTTTTCATTTTGCACTGTAAAAGGTCAGTCACATGTTAAATTGCTCTTCTTAGTGTGAATTTACACTCAGCACAGGAGTAAGTCAATAAGAGTTGTACTTCAGTCTTTCCAACAAAGCAAGCACTAACAAGTAGTAGATGGTATCTCATTTCAGAGAGATGTTAAAAATTCAGCTATTTCTCACTCTTTTGAAAAATCTGACTTTTACATTTGCTTAGTGAAGCTCCAGATTAACTAGTGTGGGAAGTATTTTGCTAGCATATGAGTGTTTCTCAAAGCACTAGAAAAGCAAACACCAATGCCTTTCTTTTGCAAAGCAAGTAAGAATCTTTAAGGTTATGGTTTTATAGTTCCTTAAAATGTAAGTTTAAAATCCAGAAAAAGTTTTAAAGCTTTTAATGAAAAGAAGAAAACCAACAATACAAATTTAAAAATATTAAACATTTAGCATATATTGCTATTTATTTTCTTTAAGACTTGATATTTCTCCATACACACCTCTATGAACAGCTGAACTACTGACTGGAAGAAGGTAATTTCTATACAACTGCCAAATCCTGTTTCAAAAAAATTTAAGACTTATTTATTTTATGGGAAATACAATGTGGGATCTGTGAAGAGCAGTTTTTGAGATCCTTGCTGTTGCCTGACAGCTTTCGTGTGTTTGGGTACCTGTTGAAGTTGGTGGGAAAATATGTTTGTCTTTTAAAAGCACAAGTTTGGAGCTTTTGCTGGATATTACTTTCAATGTGGGACATCAAGGGATGTCTCTTTTAACCACCATCCTTTTAAACACTTCCCTCTCATCCTCATGAAAATAAAAACACACAAGTCACTTCTCCAGACTGTCATGACAGCACATGGAGTCAAGAAAACAGAGGGAAATGGGGGAGGATATTTCCAAATACTTTCCTACACAGATAAACAGGCCAGCCATAACCGTTTCCACCCTTGCAGTAAAAGAGATGTTTCATGTGGTAAAGGTAAATGCTCTTTGCACAGTAGGAATGCTACAATTCTGGCTAAGGAAAGGAGCGATGGACCAAACAGTTTTTCAATATGCCCCTTAAGAATGAAAACCAATCTGTTTTTTGAGTCAGAGACCCGCAAATCTGTGAGTGTGGTTGCACACTGCTGCTGCCTGGGACAACAAGGGGTTGGACTGGACACAGGAGTCCTCCCCCTAGTTGTGGACTCCTAAACAAAAGCAAGATGCCAGCACTTCAGAGCAGCCCTAAGGCCAGGCACATGGACTGAGGAGCTCCAGCAGCCCCTGGCACCATCTCTCCCGCCCAGTCCAGGGGGGCTGCAGCTACATAACTCGCTCCAGGGCTGCGAGTCATTCTGCATTGCTACGTGTCAGGTGTTCTGTAGGTTAAAACTATGGCACATTTTGCAATATCACCAGGGTCACCAAATACAGCCTGCAGTGTAATAGTGATTAGTGGACATCTATGCTCTGAGTTTCACAGAATCTGTCAAATGAAAACAAAAGGCTGACCTTCACAGCATCTCCCTTGGTTTTATGTACTTAAAGTACAGTGACCTGGATGAGTAAACAGATGGTCTCCATGCCACACTGGAGTACATCAGCAGTGCTCTTGTACCTGCATTGCAAGTTTATCCGAAACCTTTAAGCTACCCCCCCCTTCCTTCTCATTAGGCTTTAAAACAATATTAGGTGCCATGCTTTGGTGCACAGTTGGGTTGTCCCCTTGGTATATGTGACAATAAGAAAACGACAGGCAATTATTTACAGCTATCCACAGTTAAGTGCACACAGAACTCCTGATTACAGAGCAAGCGTAAACCCCATCCTCACAGGACAAAAAGGCAATATATCACCATCTGAATACACAATGTACTTACTGCTTTTGGTATTTGCATTTGCTAAACTTAACTCTAATAATACAACATTAATATTCGATTAATACAATGCTTATATAGAATTTCCAGTCTTTTTCTTTAATATACAAAGAAAGCAGTTCTGTATTGTGAAAGAACTGGCCAAGATACTGCTGGAGCATCAAATCCCTTACTGTTTCTCAAAATGATGCACAGAACTCCTAGTCTACTGCCTCACTGCATTTCACGCTGTGCAGCACACACACTGCCCAAAGAAACTGGGCACGCACATATCAAACACAGAGTTAATGGTGCAGATTGACAACACCCCTGGTAACTCCCCCACAGGATGAGAATGGAGAGGGTCTACAAGAGACCTTCAAAGGGCAACCACCTTTCGAGAGGTAAGAAATGAAGCAAACTAGCCACGTGAGAGAGGAGCAGCTTTGCAGGGGTCACCTGCAGGAGTAGGGCCAACCTAATCTATGCAGCTTGTCCCCACCCAGCACCACAGCGGTTTTCTGCAATGGAGAAGCTTCAACATGGAAGAGAAATTAGATTGCTATTTTTTTTAATTCTGGGCTCCCAAGACACAAGCCACGGTTTAACGAACTTTAACCTGACATAAGGTGGCAATGCCACTGTGAGAAGACATCTCTTCTTCTCTCAACTACTCAGTTCCTGTCCCTGTCTCCAGAAACTTCTTCACAGCCATACAAGGAACTGTGGTAGTGCAGGGATGTGACCCTGCTGAAATGATCCTTATTTTTTTAAGGTTAATTAAAAAAACCTCCAAACAACAAAAAACCAAGCTAGAATATCGAACCAAAACCAAGGCAACAGCAACAACAAAACTCAACAACTCATCTCTTTTTCTGTTGTTTTTTTTGGATTAGTGGTTTCACTGAAAAACAGAAGTCACACTGAGACTCTATTAGAAAGAAGGAAATGATTAATTGCAAATTGGGTTAAATACTAAAATAGTGAATTACTAAAAGTATTATCCTCTATACATTATTGGAAAGCTAACTGCAATTTTCTCCACCAGTTCCACTGGCAATGTGAATAATTTCTAATGCTTTTAACTTAATTTAAATTTTCTTTGATATTGCACCTGTTGGGATACTTAGTAGGTGTGCTGAACGTAAGGCACAGAAGATAATTACTTTGCTCTACTTGGCAGATGTAGCCTATAGGTATGCTGATCTCGCTACATCCAATCTTGTCTAATCTCAAAAGCACAGTGGTCCTGAACACGCTCAAGTCTGAGTTAGAGCTTCTACTCGCCACAAAAATGCAACCACTTCTGGTGCACCATATGGCAGCAGTCCTGTGTCAGCAACACTGTACAATAGTTTTTCAGAAGAAGAATGAAGAACAAGTTCTCTGCTTGAAACCAAAGAGAGTTTTATCCTACAAAAGTAGGCAACACATTATTATCCATACTGGAACGAAGGCAGGACATCAGCCCTCAAGTGCTATGGGAACTTTAGTGGTGAAGGATCAGGGATTAGATCTGATGTCCAAGCAAAATGCCAGTTATAGTACGCACAACGCCATCAGACAGACAATGCAGTTTTGCTGAGAAACTATTAATCTAATGTTATGGAAGCAAAATATTCAGCTATGAGATTCCATTATACTCAGAGCCTTTGACCCTGGTTTATCCTGGAGTTCAAGCCCTGATAATCTATGTGCTTGAATCTCATCTTGGTGGATAATGGAAAATTCTGCTCCATTTCCTCTGGGACTTCATGCTCATTAGTCACAGCATACCAATTAAAAGCTTTGTTAGAAAACCAGAGGAATGTGACACAGCACATGTACAAACCAGGAAGCTTCATTCACGTATAACATGGATGAATGCCTCTGTATGGAAAGCCAAGCATCGCATTAGCAGGTCGTGTGCATCAGCATGCAAGATCAACAAAAGACATGCAAGAATTTTTAAGTCAGCGCTCTCAGTAAGCAGCGGATTTGCACTTTGAACAATGAGAGTTACAGTATTTTGCACGGCTCTCACCTTATTTCTCAGCAAAGGGAATATAAAATGTTTTAAAGTTGTGTTTTCTTGCATTGTTACTTTGACAATCATCTAGTAATAAACTGCTAAACATCACTACCAGCTACTAACCAGATTCTTTTCCTAACCAGCAGAGGTGAAGCTGGGGTTAGCACCCTGGCAAGCTACTCATGAACTAGAATAACAGCCATTTTCAAAAGGGATTATTGCCACTATGAACCACTGTCAAGTATCTGTAACAGCAATTCTCAATTAAGGAAAGAATAGGACTCAGCGTCTGCACTCTGATCATGCAGTTAATAACTGACTCCGCCTCAATCAAAACTAAAGTGGGATTTAGCATGCCGATTATTTTTGCAACAGTTCTTGTAACCATTCTATGTTAAATCATTTATTATAGAACTTGAAAACTATTGGTCAGCTATAGCTGTAAAAAAATCGATTTGTTACATTTTATTAACCCTTAGTTCTATTCCAGCATTTTCCCAGTGAGCGAGCTGCTCCAGGAGGTTTTAGGGTTAACAACTCCCATCATCAGCATGCCATAAACCCAGCAGAGGCAATAGCTCTACCTTTCAACTTATATTTTCATTTCTACATTTCAAATGCAGCATAATGGTGATGTTTAGCATATTTCTTATATTATAGACAGACTACTTTGTAAAATAGTCCATCTGTGATAGGGATGATGACATTATGAAAACTGCAGCATGAGCAATGCATCACAGAGGAGAAGACATTTTTGAAGGATAAGAGGGTCTTATAGCCACTTGGAAAAACCTTTAGGGAGAGATTTGGGATGCACTGCAGCAAAGTCCTTGTCAAGGCCAGCAGACCGTCTTTGCCTCCACCATGCCTGCATCCCTTCATGCCCCAGTGAAGCCCTTGCACATCATCTGCCCCCATCTGGCACCTCTCTACTCCCACACATCTCTGTCATTGCTGAGAAAACTGTCTCAAGGAATCCACCCAGTGAAAAACTAACCTAATAATACAAACCCAGAAATAAATCCTTGGGTGACTAGCTCTCAGCTGGACCTTATTAATGTGAAGTCACTGGCTAGATGACAACAGTCCCTACTTAACCAGTTCCAATAGCAACATCTGGACTGGGGTCCCATTTGCACACACACAGCTATGGCAACTTCCATGCCCTGATGGCGACCACAACTCTTTCCTGCACAGAATCTAGCTGAAAACTCAGTGTTTTTCTGCCCTTTTTCTCGCCAGCATATCGCTACATCCTCAGTGATGGCAACTCACCTAATGGGGCTGTGAGCCAAGGTGGTGGCCGCATCCCCAGCACTGTTGCAGCCCCCAGTCTGCCCCAGGGATCTGGGTCCTGGGAAGGGACAGGGACAGCCCCTGCCCCATATCATTCCAGCACAGTGCCAGGAGGCAGCCAGGGGGAAGGAGGGGAGAAGTAATCTTCTGCTTCCTAACCTCAGCATCACCAAAAATCGTTGGCTATGGGCACTGGTCCCATCAAGGACAGGAAAAGTCAAACTTTTCTCTGAAAAGCTTCCTATTACAGAAATCTTAACTGGATCTCCTTTTGTTATACCTACAAGTAATTGTGGCTGAATTTGGGAGCCCTTAAACTGAATAATTTGCTCATATTTTAGGCAGAAAATGTCCCCTCGGGCAAAAAAAACCCCATAGTTTAAGAATCCTTGCTGTCAGGAGCAGTGGCACTGTGGTGCCTTGCAGAAGGAGTGGGCTCAGCTGGGCTTAGGGGACTTCTTGGGCTGGGCTGACACTATGTCCACCACCACAGATCACAGCCCCACCACAGCACAAGCTCTGCCTACCTGTGCTGTGTTACATACGACAGACACCAGGGAGAATCTCATGTCAACTTGTGAAGAGGATGGCATCTCCTTCCTCCCCAGGTGTCAGAGGAACGGTGTGCAACAAAGCCAATGACAATCCAAAGGGAAGCTAAGCAAAGTAAAATACCTTGACAAGATGGGTCCTTCTCCAGACCCGCCTAGCCGCAACTGACACTCTCTTAGAAAGGCTGTGGTTTTCCTTATATTTAGATCTGGCATGAAGCTGCTCAATGGTGTATTTAGTGAAGGTAGAAAGACGACATGAAAAACGAAATGACAAATAGCTAGCTTCTTTGTATGAATTCAAACAAAGGGATTAAAGCTGCTCAGATCTCCTATTTTTCTGTCAGTTTTCACAGAGCTTTTATTACAAATCCACATCCTCCTTGGGAGATGTGGGGAGGAAACAGCAGAAGCTCCTGAAAATACACTGTGGTATTTTGAACCTAAAGAGCTAAAAAGTTCTTGAATTAAGCACATCCCTGTTCTTTCCCCAGTGAAATCCAAAATAAATTTTGTACTCTTCATTTGCTTTTTTGGATTTTGAGCATTTCAGTTACAGGAAGGTAATATTTCCAAAATTATGTAACTCTAATGATTCTTTTTTTCCTGAAATCAGAGGTTTAAATCCATTTTTAGCATTCCAGGAGTCCAGGAGCTGGAACACCAAGAAAATCAAAACCTGGAAAAAGACATGAGATTTTTTTACCGTCAACACCGAAGATGTCTTACTTAAAGCAATACATTTATGGGTTCACAGTCATACTAAAGTAAATTAATAAGAAAGTAACAAAAAATATTTCCTTGCCCAAATGTCTGTTACTTTGAATCAGTCTGATGGCTGCTAACACACCATGCTAATGTTAAGTAGATGCAGGAAGGCAATTTTCTCTTAATGTTCACCAGGGCAGGTCACACACAGTAACTCTCTAAAGTAAAGTATCTGCTCTTTTATGGCTCTGTTTTTTTCATGTTACCTTTCTACTTTGTGTTTGATGGATACAGCTGCAAGTAAAAATAAGACCATTATCTTGAGATAGCTGTAGTCTCATTCAATGATACATTAAACAGATTCTCATTTTAAATGGAATTTTATTTTAGTGTAAGCCAAAATAACAAAAACCCTACTAGTAGTATGTGCCCATCCCTCTAATCATCTGCTTAATAAAAAAAGTGGAAAAAAATTGCTCACAAATGAGTGGAACAGAACTTCAGGGTAAAATACTCTGGTTCAGATACCTGCTTCTAGCCCATACAAAAAATTTTACTAATAAAAAAATAAGAATACACGTATCTAGATAGACAAGTTGAACTAGCTTAGCCATTTTCATCATCAGAAGGGTGGAAATAAATTTCAGTATACAAAATATAAGTTAAACTAATGAATTGGTAAAATAATTCTTCCTGTACAGGGAAAGTACTTCACATTTTATTTACAGTAACAAAAGCACGAAGAAAAAGTACTTACTTGCAATTTTCTTGTTAAAATAATCCAGAGTTTCCAGTTAGTAAACAAATGCAAAGCACCTGAGAGTTACTTTGTGACCTTTTTTCCTTAGGGGGTAGTGAAATCTTTTGCACTTCTTCGCATTAGATTTCCCATCGTATCCCATTCTAGCTTAAAAAAATATTTTTTAAAAAAGCTTTTATTTAAAATGTATATCTTTTCAAAGGATGAAAAATTTAACCCATCAGAATCTCCCTGAGCCTTTGAACTTGTACTCCTAGTGACATTTATCCTCACCTAGCTCACGGTATGTTACAGCAGCGTGAGGTCGTCTGAAGAAAAATGAACCAGGTTCTGAAGTTGTGTGTGCTGAAGGATTTCCTGCTGCAGCCTCCTTGCTGAGGCACAGATTCAAAGGGTAAGGAACCGACTTGCTTGGGATGTCTGTTTGCAGGCATCCAGAGCATGAGCACAGCAATGAAGGGATGCTACTGCGGTCCTGGTGTGCCATCCCCAGTCCTATGTGATGCTGATCCCTAATGCTAAAGGAACATTTTCTACCTTCTAATGTTTTTCACATTTGGAAATTTGTCATTTTTCTGATCATATTTCAGTTTATAAAACCACATAAATATATTTGTATTGCACCTAGAGTCTGTGCTTAGCTGTTTGTTTCTCTTTTTCCTGTCCACAGACATCTGTCCTTCCCCTCTATCCTTATCTAAGATAAGCAGCTTCAGTTTACACATACAAACCTTGCAAAAGCATGGTCTGTAAAATTAATTCTTGAAAGGATTAATATTTTTTTCCCTCCCATCACAAATACTTTTCTCCTCCTGGTGACAACATGTTTCACTTCGCAAACAGAAGGGGCACTGCCTGCTCTAGCATACAGGAGCATTTCTCTTCCGTGCAAAGAAAGCTGCACACAGCTCAGCACAGGAATAACTCTAATCGCCACACTAACATGGTCTGTCATATTGATGTGGCTGAAAGTAAACAAAACAATTCCTCTTACAAAAAAAAAAAAAAAAATAAAAAGAAGAAAAAGCTTCTGCAGGCATTGTCATACTTTCTGGGAGAGCTATTTCTGTTCTGTAGTCATTGCAATACCAGCCTGGCCGTTGGAAAATGAAGGAAATATCTATCACTCATTTTGACTTGCTTTTAAATGCTTTTTCTTTATGTTTTGCACAGCATTGAAATTACATGCAAAGGCTTGTCCTTCAAATACCTTATGCAAACCATGAGGAAAAACCTCTCCTTCCCTGCCTTTCAATTCTTGCTGCAGTGCAATGGAAACGCTTCCAAGGAGGGCTCCCATACTTCTGTCCTGCAGGGATTCGTTCTGCTATCCCATACCAGCTTCCTGCTATGTGCAAGAATCATCAATTTTCCTCTTGAGGACTCAGATATATCCCCCAATCTAGTTTTTTCAAAGGTTTCTTTCCTACCACCAGGCTCCCGTGTCACACACATGCTCCTCTGCTTCTTGATTGACTAGACCAGGGTCACAGACAACATCCATCCAGCCATTTGGATCACTTTCAAGAACAACCAATGTTATATTATGCAATTGCAGGTAAAAAAATGGACAAACCTCCCCACCCCTCATTTTAAGAAGGATGTGGTCTTCTGGCCTCCACAGCACTGAGCCTGACTGCATTATTTTTATAGCTACCAACTTGGCCATCAAACTTTTCACCCCCAGGACCATGTTCACTAATTCTCAGTGCATCCAAACACAGTGAGTGGTCCTTACTACAAAGCAATACAGGATAAACATTAATGACAGAAAGAAAAACATGCAAAGAGAATAGAAGAAACAGCAAAAACTGAAGCCAGACATAGTTCTGCAGCAAGGGGAAATAAAAACCTTTTACAATGGAGAGAATAAAAGGTGAGAAAGATGAGAGAGAACAGAGGCAAGGTAAGAGAGTAAGATAAACTAAAGCTAAGAGAAAGAAACACATGACAACAGTGAATAGAAATAAAAATTTTTAATCTTGAATACAACACAAACTTTAACAGTCTGTGATATGTGCAACCACAAATTTTATTATACAAACCTATTTTCACAGAGTGATGCTGAACTGGATATTCCACTGATACTGTATTCTACTCTTGAGACTCAGCTGTTCAGGGGCTAAGTCTATGTAAGACATAAATAGCAAGTAGGCAAAATGGGTAAGCTGTAAATCCAGATATAAAAGACAGGAACTGACTTTGCTTATGTTGATGAGTGTATTACCTAAAGAAAAGTTATATAACTTCATCATTGCTAAAATAAACAAGCAAATAGCAAAGCTGGCTGTTACAGTTTGCTAAGGCAGGATCCTCGTCTCTATTTATAAATTCAAAAAAGGAAACAGAAATCTTTAGATGTCATTTCTCCATTGCTTTAGGGGGCTTTTAAAACAAAAATGGAACACGCAACTTGAACTGTCCCACTTTCAAAGTTGGAGCTATGTGGTACATCTCCCCATACTGACTACTCTCCCAAGTAAAAATTTGCAATCTCTCTCAGTAATTGAAGTAAAGAGAAGAAGATTTAAGCTTTGATAAAGATTGGCGAATTTCAAATAGTTTGGATAAGCAACCCCCCGAAGTTCAAAATGAATATTCAGATTTTGTTGTGCAGCATGGTCTGCAAATTAAGGATAGAAATCTCTGATGATAACTATCTTAGATCTCCTCTAAGATCCTCCATATGCCCTAGTTATGTCTAAATAGGAAATAACCCAAAACCAGCAACATATTTAGTTATAGAATGCACAGACGTCTGAATTTTCAAAATGAAAATATTGAGGAAATAGAGTCACTTAAAAATCCCAGACTTCCAAATAGTCCAGTTTCATACTGGTCCCATTCCCACACCGCCTAGAGCTCTTAACTAGTTTATCATTTGTAACTCTTGAAATAGGCAGTCCCCCACCTGCAGCAGTTTTCACAGGTGACTCATCATTGCCTGTCAGAGAAAATCCTCCCCGTGCTCCCACCCCCTCGTGACCTTGCAGAAAGACTGAGCACAGTGTGAATCAAGAACAATGGTACATGAAGTTCTGCATCTCTCCAGGGGCTGAGTGCTTGCCTGGTGCCCTACACCAGATTCCTATCTCAGCTGTACTATCATAACTGAGCTGAAAGCAATGCAACTGCAGTGACACACCCAAAACCCAAAAGGCAACTATGTGTGAAACAGGACTACCTATCTGCAGAGAAAATGCCAGGACAGAAAGAGCATGGAAGGGTGAGGAGCTTATGGCTGGCTTTTGCCCAGTGGTAGCCATCACAAACACCACCCTCCAGCAGGAATAATCTTGTTTCTCTGGAAACACTCACTCTTCAAAACAAGACTATGGGCAACAGCCTAACATTTTCCTGGGATTCATTTATTCACCCAACTCACTAAGTCTGCGTAAATTATCATCACTGACTTGAAAAGAATTGGGAAAGAACCCCAAACAAGCAAAATACTTAACCCAAAATACTCTAGTTCCAGGAAAACATCACTGTATTCTTATCTTTACCCTTACAAGGCTTCCACCATATATCACCTCCAAGGATAAGCATTTGGCAGTGGGAGAAATCACACAGCATGCCATCAAAGTTAAAAGATTTGGTTTTGCTCTCATAGTTATGACTTACACATTTCACAAAATCAACAAACAATTTATGCTGTTTCAGATATGGGTCTTTTCCATCTCAATGGGACTTAATTCCTCCAAGCTGAAAAAGGAAGCCCAAAAAGACTTGAATAAGTAAAGTGACATTATACAAAACATACCCTAAGGCTGCCAATATTTTTCTGTGCAATGAAGCAAAGACTGCATTATCGAGCTAGACCAAACGCTATTTCCAGCAGAAACCTTTCCTTCTTTGCTGCCGTGAGAAGGATTACATTACACAGCACTGCACTAAGCCCATTTATTCCATTCTATTTTTTTTAATCAGGCAATAAAAATAATCAGCTCAACTATTCATACTAATCATAGAAATATTAATACAAGACATTAACTACTCTTTTGCTGCGATATTTTCTTCTCTATGGTAAATATGAGGGCCATAAAGTTTATGCTTCCCATAAGTTGCAAGAAATTGTGTTTTACAGCAGAAAGCTAACATCAAAAATAATTACAGTTATAAACATACAGCAAAATACAATCACACTTGGCACTTATCAAGGCTTTATGTGAAAAATTTAGCACAATGCAGTATAGTTTTGCTTTTTTAGATGTACAGTGTAAAAATCAGTTTTACCAAATTAAAGAAGAAAATAATAATAATAAAAAAAGGACAAACAAAAAAAAAACAAAACCTAGAAACACCAATACCCTTTAACAAAGCTCTCCACATAGAAAAAATGAGCCAAATTAGGAGTAGATTCCACAAACAAACAAAACTCTGTTTAAAAAATGATTTTGACATGTATTTCTTGGAGACATCAGAAATACATGGAGTTTTTCTCCCTTTTGAGCCCAAAACACATGAATTTCTTAGTTTACAAGAGTATCACCATGCTACCTCCACGAGTATTATATTAAACAGTCTTCCCTCCCCATCTTCCCAGGGCCTCTTTTCATTGGGAAGGGAAACCCTGTTTATTACCATATCCGCTCCCTGTAAGCAGTACATCATCTACAACGTTTTAATGAATAAACACAGCTTCTTTTAAAAATTACTTAAGTGCCTTGTCCCACCATACTTCATATTTGGAAGCTGCCTGTATTTCTACCCCATGGATTCTCAAGATCAGTTTGTAATTACTTCTTTTTTTGTGCTACTATTATGTACAAATCCTCCTCTGCGTGAGACAGCAATTGTATTTCCTCACAATTTTCTTTACTACAGAGTCAGACAAAGCAAAGATTTTAATCTTGCCTCATAAAACAGTCTCTCAGTTCCTCAAGGCATTTTAGAAACCTGCCTTGGCAACTAATCCAATTTGAATTTACTTTTTCTAAGTACATACGATCACATTTTTCCATGTAACACCTTACACATACCTTATTCAAAATAGCATTAAGGCTTCTTTGCATTGGAAACATTGTTCCTAACACTGAGATGCTAGATGATCCATACTACAATCCAATCTGTCCATTTTCCACAAATGTATCACTCTGATACCTCAATTATTTTGGGATTAGCACTCCAGTGTCTGTCCAGTCTCTCCCCACTACCCTGGTGTAAGTCCTCAAGTGCATGACCCTCTGCTTCTGACAGCAGCTTCTCATCCCACATGCACTGTTTTTTCTAGTTTATGTATTCATCCAATTTCTTGTACATGAAACTCCAATCTTCACCATAATCCTTCTGATAACTTGTATCATCAAGATTTTTTCCCCCCCAGTATCGTTGCTTTTGCAGTACAATCAGTTATGGAAACACTATGTTAGACTGATCGCATAGTCAGTCTTTAGCAACTCCTTTGGTGACCTCCAACCCATTCTCCAGCTCCAATTTTGCCTCTAGGTAATTTTTTTATCCTCTTTTCTTTCCTGCAACTCATTCTTAATTCCTATGTTAGCAAATCTCCACACAGCAGATGACAAACACAGTATTTTGTTGAAGTCCATATGGATTTGATATACGATTACTTCCTTTGTTTAGAGAATTAGCTTAGCTATCTTTTCAATTAAGGATATCTGCTTAGTCAGGCATGACCTTCTGTGGAGAACCTACACTGTATTTTAACTCATTTATCTTGTTTTGTGTCATTTGCTTATTCTTTCTGTAAAACTTTTTTTGTAAGAGAATTGTATACAATTGAGATCATACTAATGATCTTTAACTGAGGCGGGGTTTTTTTCCGATTTAAGTACTTGTTTTTATTCCCCCAGGTCAGCCCAATTCCTGATGTGATATATTTATTGAAAGTACTTGCTGTTGGAATTGCAATTATACTATGCAAGTTCTTGGATGTGGATAATATGGTCTCTACTGATTTAAACAATTACATAATTTAAGTTTTGCTTCCCCCTGGAGGTGAGAATTTCCATTTCTGCATAATCATTCCCATTAGCTGCCCTGCATATGTCCCAGGTTCAACAGCATTATTAAAATATGAGGAATGCTACCTATTAAATCTAAGAATTATCCATACATCACTGCTAAGGTCAAAACTTTCATCTTTTTACACTGACTGTACTTCCAGTTTTATATTTTATAATTTTTATTTAAACAAACCAAACTTGCATATCAGGTGAATTCTTGGAAATTTACAACTCATTCCCATTTTTTCTGATTTTTAAGGTACAGTTCTCTGTACTGGTCAATCTCCTTTCCATTTCTAGCATACTCCTTGCATATCCTTAATATTATTTTTAGGGTGGTCATTTAGCCAGTGTAATATGGGGAACATTTTTACAATGTAGATTAATCATATATTTATATTAATTACCGCAGTTTTTTGAACCTTTGACAAAAGGTGACATTCATGTCTGCTTTACATAGTAGTCCTTGCACTTTTTAATCCAGATCGTTTAACTACCGTCTGCAGCTTCTCAAATATTTGTCCTTTGGAAGCCTTACAAACCTATGGCTGTTTCTCCTCTTACTAAGGATGTCCTTATTCCCATCCACCTTTGGCTCCCTGTAACACTACATCAGTAGAGCTTTTGTCTTAGTTTTTCTTCCAGATTTTTTTTTTATTATTATTCCAGGAGGATCTATTCTATCCCATCTTCCCTTTCTCAAAGCTTATGCCTTTAACGTGCACAGACACCCAACCAAATCCACTTGCCAGGACAAGCCTTCCTGGACGTATTTCCATGTTTTAGATAACACCTTTTTTCGCTTCAGCACAGATAGCCCTCAGGTTTCCATGCACCTTCCTGGATTCATAAATTAATGTACCAA
The DNA here is from genome assembly GCA_039877255.1 of Loriculus beryllinus. Lineage (NCBI taxonomy): Eukaryota > Metazoa > Chordata > Aves > Psittaciformes > Psittacidae > Loriculus > Loriculus beryllinus. The sequence continues at coordinate 52,440 of JBCJKH010048701.1, forward strand.
CACTTCCACGATTCATGGAATCATAGAATCATAGAATCGTTAGGGTTGGAAAGGACCTTAAGATCATCTAGTTCCAACCCACCTTCCATAAGCAGGGACACCCCACACTAAACCATGCCACCCAAGGCTTCATCCAACCTGGTCTTGAACACTGCCAGGGATGGAGCATTCACAACTTCCTTGGGCAACCCATTCCAGTGCCTCACCACCCTCACAGTAA
>JBCJKH010048703.1:0-16175 GCA_039877255.1 Loriculus beryllinus
TTTTGCACGCGTGAAGTTAACAACCCTTTTTTGTCGTTTTTTTCCTCCCCCCCCCCCCCCCCCCCTTCTGCTTCCAGGATAATTAAAAGAGAAACCTGGAAAGGCAACATTCCTTCAAGCAAGTTGGTGCTGCAACGTGCCGGTAAGATGAATTTAATTATATTTTTTCCCCCCTTTCCCCATCTTTTCCTTTTTGGAGCTGAAAGCTTTTGTATATCTAACGCAGTCATAAGTGTGGTTCCCCTGCTGTGGAGGGTTAGGATGTAATGAAAAGGTGTAACTGCTTGATATGCGACCTTCTCCTATTACTTAAAATGGATAATAACAGCTTTCGCGTCTGTCCTCATGATGCTTTTATCTGCGAATTGACTATTTGCTCAACAGAAGCGGTGCTGTGATTGTCGCACTATGACAATGAGGACTTGATTGTTTTTTGGTTACTGTTCCATGCTCCTATCAGAAAAGATACTTGAGTTGGGGGTTTTGTGTGTGTGGTTATTTTTTTTCTCTCTGAACATTGCCTGAAGCACTGATATGATGGGGGTGGAGATGGGGGTGGAGGAGACGGTCTTGGGTGTCATTCTGCCTGTTCAGCTGTTTATTAGGTAGGGAAGTGCAACACTGAAACTTTTTTAAGAAATAAATAAATATCTTTCAGCTCACATTGAGTGGGGTCAGTGTATCCAGGATTTATTGTTCTCCAGTGCCGGGTAAAGTTCTTCCTGTCCCTTGCATTGTTCTTCTGGAGAAAGGGGGGAAGGGATGTTCCACTTCATATCTTGTCATACTATTGTAGTAGCTAATTGGAAGGAGCTGACAAACTTTGAGATGAAACACCAAGCATCGCTTTTGTGAAGAATGAGTCTGATGCTGTGGATAGTTTCCTATGAATACAAGCCTGCCAGATACAGCAAGATCTGTATTACCATTTGTTGCAGTTCCTGCCTTACATGTCCCCTTATTTCCAGTGTCTCTTTTATAGTCTTTTTCTGTCATCAGTATATTATTATTGCATTATTTTATTGTTTTGTTGTTTTTTGTTTTTTGTTTTTTTTTTTTTTCAAGAAAATGAGAGGTGTTTTGCTTTTGCTTTGTGTTCACCTTTATAAAACTTATCAGGTGTATTTTTTTCTCAGGCTTTCTGAATGTAGTTCTGCCAAGTGCTAAATGCAACAACACCTACTGAAATCAACAGGAAGGCTGAGCTTGTCCTGTATTTCAGAGGAAATTGCTGAGTACTAGCAGAACTGGATCTTACGATTGTTGAACTCTCTTTATCTAACTGCAATTAGTTGTTGTTGCACTTAAGACTGGATCATGTAGGCTTAGAATAAACACTGCTCTTACAGTTGGCTATTTACAGGCTTATGGTCACGCTGAGGAAAACTTTCTGACCAAAATAAGGGATTTTTGAGACAAATCTGGTGGAGTTAGAAAAATGGTGTGATACAGTTCTCTAACCCCTTGAAAACTGTTGTTCTTAATATATATAAAAGTGTCCTGAAATTATTCATTTGCAGATTAATACATCAGACTTTGCATATATCAGACTTCCCATACTTGATGGTCTGACATGCTAAATGCATAATGTGATCAGAGGAGCAATGTTGTGCAAGGAGAGAATTGATGAGGAGCAGTCGGGAATTAAACACAGACTCCCTGGAGAGAAGGAGAGGACATGCCAGTGCCATATGGAAAATCACATTCTTTCACAGCAACTTTGTTAGGCACAGGGTTAAGGGCACTGCACTTGCAGAAGTTCATCACCCCCTATTTCAACCTCAATTTGAAGCACTGCAATACTTCTAAGGTTTACTTCTCTTGTGCAGAAAATCCTGGTGTCTTGTGAAATGAGGTCATTGTAGCTTTCACGTCTTGCTTTTGCCCTGACAACTTGCCTTCCCCTGCCCCAACACTAAGGTCTGCAGGGCCCAGAAAATTAGGCTTTGTCCCTTGTAATCCTAAACTCCCATCCATTTATAACCAGAGAAGAAAAGGATTGAGTTCAGTGTTCTTGTTATGGAAATAAGTTTTTATTCACTCAGTATCAACTGACAGTTAGAAGCGTATCTGATGTAATATGAATAAACTGTAGGCTGTTGACAGTAAATTATGCAGCTATAGTCCCACATTCTCCTAGAAACACGGCTTTAGAAGGCTCGAGTTCCCTAGTGGGGGAAAACAACTACCAATATTCTCATTTGATCTTTCTAACCACCCAAAGCCATGAGAAGTCCATGGTGGTTGACTCCCACTGCCCATGGTGGGCATCTCAGCAATGGGTAAGGCTGCATGGAGTAGAGCCTGAGTGCAGGGATATTCAGTCATAGAGGTGATGCCAAAGTTACTGTTATGAGGCAACATGAAAACATCATACAGCCAAGTTTAGATGCAAGTTTGGTGACAAGAATTTGTTCCTAAAGTCATAACATATAAAAAGACAAAATCTGCACCTTTAAAAAAACCCACCACACCATCCCAATCTACCAGTCTACTTTCTCTTTGAGTTTAGCCTTTAAATATATATATTTTTAATTAATCTGTTCATTTAAAATTGCTGTTGGCTTCTAGAAATACTGTCTTCTACCCAGGGCTTGGAAATTTCTAGTTGAATACAAATGCATTCATTGTAATAAAAAGAAAACCCTTGCTGTAATTTCCTGTCAGTAACACAGAAATAAGAAAACACTAGGCTAATAAAAATGATAATCTGAGTTTACAACTGTTAACAAGATTCCTGAATAGAAATGGTGCTATTATGCACAAAGAACTTCCATCATTACTAGAGGAATGTACTATAAAATTATGAGTTTTATTTTTAGGACCCTGTCATCCACTCAGAAATCAACCCGTAATCTTACTTGTGAAATGCCATGAGTTTTGGCATCTTCCCTCCCCTCCTATTAATGAAATATTAAAGGAATTTTATAATTAGAAACTCTGATAACTTAGCTATGAATTTTCTTTACAGGAAAAAGCTGGCATAATTCTGTGTTTCTTCCACATCTCTAACTCTCCACGTACAGTCACTGTAAGTCTGAGTTGAGTGCAGCAAGGAAAATTGGGGTGAATTACAGACTTTGGCAATAATGGTGGGATTCCATCAGCTTCTTTCTCCCGAGAGAGGGCAGATTCTCAGACTTTTCTCAGGACTCTGGAGAAGTACTTGAGAATAAGTTCCCTCTTTCCCTGCATGGAATTATTTTTTAGTGTTTCGTTTCTGGTCAACTGAATTGAAGTATCATGGAGTCATGTAGAAATGCTCAGATTTTAATCTCTGAGGATTTTTTTTTTTCATTCTACTACTAAAAGACTTTTACATTTCTCTTCTAACTGAAAACAATTAATGACATCATAAGGGATTTGCTGTGTTTCCATTTGATTTAACACATTAGCTATGGTCTTCTTTTGTCAGTTAAAGAGTTTAACTCTTGAAGTTCTACATCACCAAAGGAAGCCATAAGCCATACCACTATACCTGGCTCAGAATGTCCCTAAGTTTCTGGATTTCCCTCTCTAGCTGATTGATAACATATTGAGCCTACAATTGCTAAGTCACACTCATTCCACAGGCCTGGCAGCCAGTCACATATCCATCTCCTGGTGATGGTGTGCTGCACTAGTTGGGACTCCTAACCCTGTGTAGGATAAAGGAAAACCTAAAAATAATCTAATACCTCCTAATTACTTTCCTCTCTCCCAAGGCAATAGAGCACACAGTATTTATCAAGTCATTAGACCATCGAATCACAGAACAGTTTGGGCTGGAAGGGACCTTTTAAAGCTTATCCAGTTCCAACCCCTGCCATGGACAGGAGCACCTTCCACTAGAGCAGATTGCTCCAAACCTCATCCAACCTGGCCTTGGACACTGCCAGGGATGGGGCAGCCACAGCTTCTCTGGGCACTCTGTGCCAGCGCCTCAGCACCCTCACAGGGAAGAACTCTGTGGGTGCCTCTATCACAGTGGGCTGGCACAACCCCACGCTGCCCTGGTCACAGGTGGGAGAGGCTGAATTAGCAGGAATTAGACACCCTGAGAGTAAATCCTGTGGTTTGAAGGAACAAACCCAATCACAATGATCAAGGTTCCTGTGGTGAGGAGTGTCCATGGTTGCTTTAAACCTGGCGGGGTAGGTAGCGTCAGGTACCACTGGAGCCAGGTCACTATGCCATAAATAAGAAGTTGTGATGTAGTGCACGAACCTTGAGTCACCAGGATGGGAAATGCTGCTTCTTGTAAATCAGTGTGAAGCAGAACTGAGCAGCAAACAGCCTGGCAGAGGCTGTTTTCGGGTTGATCTGGATAAAGAGAGCAGCTAAGCCCATAGTGGGGTACCAATGCAAACCCTTTTGCCAGAAAACTGGCAAAGCAAAACTATCTTGGCTTTTTTGGATGGGGCTTGCCGCAGTGGAAGGGGTCCCTGCCTGTGGCAGGGGTTGGAACTGGATGAGCTTTAAGGTCCCTTCCAACCCAAACCAGCCTGGGATTCTATGATGATGATTCTCTCATGGAATGCTGCAAGAGCATTTCAGCCTACTGGAAATTTAAAGCATCACTGAGGGAACTTCCTTGGAAATCACATAATGGCTGCAAGCAAAATGCTTTGTCAAAACAAGCAGATTGACAGAACAGGTTTGTCTCATCCTCAGGCTTACACAGTGAAGTGGGCAGTGTGCTTCATACCCGGTTAGTTGCAGCCTAATAGCAATGGTAATTTTGGCTGCTGGGCTGTACATAGGAAACTGCTCTCACATCTGGATATTGTAAAATGCACTCATAACAAATTTGAACTCTCTTGCTAAATTAATCCTGCTCTGCAGCATCACAAGTTGCGGATAGAGTCTTTGATTTAATCAGGACTGTTCAACAAACGCAGCTAGCACTTTGGGGTTGTGTTACAACCAGCATTTCCTAGACTTATTTATGTAATTTAGTTTCATTTTAGCCTTGCTAGGTTCACCCTGAAATAACCCTTCTGCCTGCCATGGGAAGCATCTTTTCTTGTCCAGCAACAGGAAGAAATGGCCCGAGTCAGTTTGACTTTCAGGCAGTGAGGGGGAAATAAAGCCTTCCCGGTTATGGATCTTTGACAGCCTTGCAACATAATAGGTTTGAAAAGGAATATTCATTTGGGATGCTTCCCAAGGTGCTTAGCCATAGCTTTTAGCCTTGTCTTCTCTGTTTCCAGAGCGCTACCCTGGTTTGGTCCTTGCAGAGCAATCCTGCAGCCCTGGGGCATTGGCGCATGTGAAGCCTTTGCAGCCTTTTGTGGTTTCGTATCTTCAGTCCTTTTCATCTGAACCTCTCTGATTGCCCCATAAACATTAATGAATTGTTTTAGTATGCATCACTAGGCTAGCAAGAGTGTCGGTATTCCTGTTTTATAGATGATGAAAGTATAAAATAGAGAGGAAAAGCAAATAGCAGCAGGTTTCCTGATGCTAATCTTCAGCTTCAAACATTGCTTCATGCTTCCTGTTGATGTAGAGAGTTCCCACCATGACCTTCATTATAGCATTTGTTCACATGATTAAGGTGAATGAAATTATCAGTGTTACTTATCTAGGCAGGCAGTTTAGGTTTTCCATCCTCCTGCTTTTGCTTTCTTGTTTTAATTTCATTGCTAGAACGAATTAAGGCTTGATTAAGGTGACAGAAGTAGAAGGAGATGTTTGGGAGATGTTGTTCCCGAGATGAAGCATTCTTCCTTCAGGAATGAGCTGTTGCCCACACACTGATTTTTCAACTCTTCTTCTGGTGCTCGCAGTGCTGGCAGGTAGCTCCAAAGGCACGTTCCTGCAGTTACCTCCCTTGGTGGGTGCTATTTCCCACCTCTGATTAATTGTTCTTAAGTAATTGCCTTTGAATTGCCTCCTGCTTTCTTCTATGCAGTCAGGAGTGCAGGGCTGAGGTCTCCCTGCTTGCAGGGTGCTCTGTCTGGCAGAACTGTGAGCGGTGGCTTTAGCTCATCCTCATTGACATCGTACCCGGGCTCTTGGGAGCCTTACGAATTGCATTTACCGTTGAGAAATGCTGCACTGAACGTTTTAAGGGAATGAGGGAATAATGGAGAGGGGTGCACAGGAAAACCTGGAATCACGTGGATTCCTAACAGATGCATTTTGACGAAACCATCAGAAACTGAAAATACGAGTCAACAGCTTATCCCGCTGCAATAGTTGCCAGCAGTGCTCCATCCCTCCTGCAGCCCTGCCCTGCCTCTTGCACTTGCAGGTGGGTGATGCCAGATTAACGTGGACGAGGGAGGAGCTGAGTGTTGCAGGGTCAGCTGAGAATTAGGCATGGTCTATCCTCATGCCTCATCCACACCTCTGCTGCTGCACCAGAGGCTGGGCCAGGTTGGATCAGGAGCTGAGGGTGTGTATGGAATCTCTCCTCCTTGGCAATCCCGTGTCTTTCAGGTTTCAAAGCTTTTGGGTGATTTTGCTGTGAGAAAGCTGACTGCATTCACCTGACATGAGAACAGGAAGAGCTTGAGGGAGCATTTGCATGTCAAGCAGAAAAAAAGTTGAAGAGTCAAAGCAGCGATTGATAAAAGGAAGAAAACCACTTGATTACATCAAATGGGACAGTCTAGGTCTTGCTTTGCCTAGAAAGGTTGGACCTTTGAGGAACCTTAAGACCTTTGAGGTTGCTTCCAACCTGGGATTCTAAGATTGGATGTCTTCTGGTGTTTGATGCTCTGAATGTTTCAGCCTGGGGGCTTCCATCACACAAGTACGCTCACCCCCTCCGCCCGTGGTGGGTTGTATTAATAGCTACATGCTAAGCTTTGCATGCAGGGAGCTGCAGCCCTCCCAGAGCTTGGGGACCCAAGAGGGTGAATGAGCAAAGCCCCAGGAGCAGCTTCTCATCCGTGGCTGTTGAGACCTGGAGCTGGTTTTGGAGGCTGAGTTCAGCAGAACTCTGCATCTCCAAACCTCCTTTCTGTGCTTTATTAGCAGATGAGAGCAGGGGATTAAAGAGGTCAGTGCTTTGCTGTTGTAAAGTGGCATGTGCAAGCTTCGTATTTGCACTTGCTTGATGTGCATCCAAGAGTCTTGTGTGGACCTTGTGTAAAACAGGGTTGGAGTTGGGGATCTGTCAGAAAACAGAGTTCCTGCCCTTGGCAGGATGTTTTTACATCCATTGGAGCATGTGTCTGCTCACGGCGCTTCTGCACTTATACCCCGCCAGTGTCATTTCCTCTTCTTTCCTTTCTGTCTTCAAGCAGGGCGGTAACTCAGAGCCTTGGCACATAACAGCACTCAGTGAAGTCCTCAGCAAGATGGGGAACTCAATGCAGGTCTCACAATGGGCATAAAAATGGTGGAAAAACAGCACTGCCTTCAGTCTGCAAAGCATGTACCCAACGGGAAGCCAGCCGCCTGGGAACTGCCTTCCCATGGGGAAGCACCCAAATCCTTACCCTTTTAGCTCTGAAGGGACTGCATCTGCTCTACAGAGATAGTTTTTGATGGTCTCTTAGTAAATAAGTGGGGTCCCCCTCACCCAGCCTTTTCCACTCGCCCTGGGAGCTGGCAACCACCATAAGAACTGCAGCTACTGGAGCATGCAGATAGGCACGACGCCAAGGCAAAGATGCCTTTTGGTTGACCTAGGAAGAGCAAAAACGTTGAGTTTGGAAAAAAAAAAAGAGACACTTGGAGGAAGTTCTGAAAAATCACATAAAGAAGTCTGTGAACTTGGCCTCTGTACAGCAGCAGTGCTGGAAATAGCTGCACAAACCAGGCTGAGCCGTGGTGAGCAGAGCTTCAGAGAGCTGTGGCTTCTGCTGAAGCGTGAGGAGCAGGGTGAGAGGAGGAAGGTGATGCCGCAGCTCACGGCGAAGGCTCGCTCTGTTTTGGTGAAGTTGCCTCCTTTATCATCTCGCACATTTGAAGGTCAACTTCAAACTTGCATTTCGTGGCTTGGTTTTAGATGGGCTCAAAAGGTGTTTGCTTGAGCTTGGAAAAGAAAAGCCATAGGCGAATTAAACAGTCTCTGCAGGAAACTTTGACATAAGTTCTGTGACTCAACCTACTGATACTAGCAGTATTATGTAAGTTGGTCTTGATGTTTTCTTCTCGTTTTCTCAGTGTGTTAATGGGTGTTAATGGAGATAAAAGAATTTGTCAGGTATGAAGCTGAAAACCCATATTGCCAGGCTTTTCAGTCACGCTTTCTAAATACAGCATAGAAAGGGTCTCCAGTGAGCCCCTCTCTCGGGGCAGTCACCCACTGTGGTGCTCCTTAGTATCAAAACAGGGCAGGGTTCATCAGGAAACAGGGCTGCATCCCCTGGGAACAGTCTTGTTTGTGGTCATGAACATCCGTGGGATACACCAAGGTTAAGTTAAAGGTTAAATACATTGTGTTGTGAATGGTGTAGGTTGGCTGAGGACTCTGACTACAGAAATGAGGTCAGGAGGTGCAAAAGTTCCTTAGAAACTTCAAGGCTTGAAGGTGGCTCAGATGGACACAGGTCAGAGGCTGAGAAAACCCCAAGTATTTCAGCTCATTTCCACAAGACAGCTGTTCTTGATGGGGTTTCTTGTTATAATAAACACAACTGAAACACTTTATTTTGATTTTATATTTATATGGGGTGATTTATGCTGGTGGGAAATTCCCTTTTGATCTAAATCACGTTTCCTGAGACAAAAGCACAGTGATGAGCAAGCTCCAAACAACTCAGATTTCAACATTTGTTTTAGTTGTTTGAGACAAACAATGCTCTGCACATTAAAGTATTTGATTTCATCTTGTTTCATGATGTAGTTGAGTCATCCCTTTATGTTCAGGTGCTTTTTATTGCTAACCAGTGCTGGCTGTGTACAAGGCACAGGTGACGGATGCTGTGGGAGTGATGCCAACTCATGTGGCTTTCCACCGACTCCATACATAAGTAGGACTGCCACCAGTCCTCGCTGTTGTGCAGGGAAATTCAGCCTAAACGTGGTCGGAAGCCCTGTAAATGCAGGATACAACCACAGCTGCTTCCCAGGATCCTTGTCCATCCTACCTGAACAGAAATGGCTGAGAAGTGATGAAGCTCCTGCAAAGGGCTTGTCCTGGAGCTTACATCAGCTACTTCCAACCTTCTTTTGAGTGATTGATGGTTGTTGCTTATTAATATTGGTCAAGGAATTTTACATCATCCAACGGGACTGTTTTAGGTTAGAGCTAGCTGCTAATGGGAAAGCATTAAGCAGTGACTTTGCATGTATGAAAGATAATAATCTGAAATGCACACCAAGTACAATGTTTTCAGAGCACCAGAACAATCTGATTTACTACTCACTTACATTCCCTTTTCCAGAAGCCAAAATGATGGAAATAAAGCTGAAGGCTGGAGCTTATCCCCATGCCAGAGTCATCTCTTGGATCTTCAGCAGCACATAATTCCTTGTCTTAGTTCACATTTCTCTTTATATGCAATGTGCTTGAGTTTCATTGCTTGGGTAGCCATAAGCCCCAGAGCTTCAGATACCTCCTTGCTCTATTCCTAGCCAGCAGCAAGCCCTGCATTAGTCATTGTGATGCACAGGACAAGGCATGGAAAGCCTTCAGGCCCCAGCACAGCCGGACACCTCCAGCTCGCTCTTGTTACAAGCTGGACATTATCTCTGGTCATGCAGAAAGCAGATCTTAGACAGTAAAAGCACCTTAAGACAGTGCAGGAGGTGAGGAATATGTGAAATTGTTTTTCACAGTGAGCTGGGTAGGCAGAATTAGGTAAACTTTGGGGAAGCAAAGGCTCTATGAAGACACCCACAGCTCTTGGGGGAGGTTACACAAGTTTTAGGCTCCCCAGTTTAGGTTTTCACCTTCCAGCTGGACCGTGAGGAGAGAATCCTTGTCTTGGAAGTTACCTCAGGGTAGGAGCATTAGAAAATGCAGTTCTCCATCTTCATGTGTTGCCATGGTGATGCCTTCTGCAGGGCAGACCCTGCTGTCCCCTGAAGGTAACACTGTCAGCTGATTTGGTACCACTGTGGTAAAAATGTGTGTGTGTATATATATATATTTAAATAATATATATCAAATATATATATATAAATAATATATAAATAATAGGGAGAACGGATATCGGCATGTAAAGAAATTAATACATTTTGGCAAAGAAAGAATACTTTTTATCAGCTGATCTAGGAATACAGTAATATTCAATATGTTAACATTGTCCCTTTCTTTACAGCTTCTGATACATGGTTTATAGTTGGAAGAGGCACGGGATGAAGCCGGAGCTGAGGAACCTCCCCACTGGAAGCAGGGATGTGGTGCTCATGGAGCCGCTGTTGACGGGATGCACACCCGGAGGCTTGGCAATGGCCGTTGGGAAGCTTTCACCATGCAGCGGCTGTTGGGTGACTGTTGTGACAAGGGGACACCACAGGGAAAAGCGGAAGAAAGTCGGTTGAGTCAGTCCTGATCCTGCATCCAGGCTCTCAGCCACGTGCTTTGCAACTGGGAAAGATTAAGATCTTAATTCCAGCATTTCTCATGCCTCCTGCAGCCAGAACACAGCCCGTGCCTGCTCTTCGTGGGAGCTCTGGGAATGCTGGCGTTCCAGCTGTGCGGTTTTAGGTCACTTCCAGAGAAGTGGATTTATTCTGATGGAACCAGCCAGCTGCCTTGGCATGCAGCCGTGCTGTGAGGCAATGAAGGACAGACAGCTCCCACCTTACATTGCATCGCTGTCAGAGGTTTTGACCTTGTTTGTGTCTGTTACTGCTGGATTTACCTCCACTGACGTTCAAACTCTGACCCTATCAAGGTTGTTATCAGGTATCTCTGGATTCCAGTGGCCAAATGACCACAAACAGGGATCCCAGCCAGGGCTTCCCCTTCCTAATACAAAATAAAGACCAACCTCGGCTGAACTAACTCACCCCACTTATATCCCTCTCTTCAGGAGCACTCTTCACCTTCCTGGAACTACTTGTTTCATTAGAAATTGGCTTTTGAATGTATCAGGAATGTAAAGCTCCTATTCTCACAGGCGCATGGGGACATGGTGGAATGAATGTGTATATTGTATCTACGATATAGCCTTCTGGGGTTGTCACACTATTTGAAGGAGGTTTGAAACAGGGACTTCAGTAACTGGGCAACTATATGTAGGTTTCTTATGCTAAAATATAGTGCTGTACCTACTCAGATATTTAGAAAGCATTTGATAAGTAGCATCATCTGCACTGAAAATTAAATTGAGGGTGTTAAAGAGGAGTTTAATAAAACAGGTTTTGGGAAAAAAACATCTTTGAAGAGCCACATTTTAGTTCAGATTTCAGATGCAGATTTCCTCAAGGATGCTGGCAGGATTCATTTCCCCTTTGTATATGTAACATTTGTCCATATAGGCCATTATACAACTCCTTTCAAGCTGAGTCTTATATTGGAATACAGCAAAAGGCAGATTTAAGATACGAAACCGGAGATGACCACATTTCATACTGCATAAAATGCACCTCTGGAATTTTCAGTTCTTCTTTTTTGATGTATTACAAATGTATTTATAAAGTATCGTGGCTGATGAGCTAAAAAACTGGGAGGTGGAGAAAAAAAGAGGCAAAACCCCTGTGGCTTTGCATATATTCACTTCAAGTTTGTGGTTACTGTTTCCCAGGCTGCTTAGAGGTGAGTGTAAGTTCAGTCATCGTATTGCTGCTTCACCAGTCCCTGCTGGTGTTTCTAAATGACTCTGAGAGAAGATGGTGAAGAACAGACCTGTAGTAAATTGCATTGTCCTTGTTATGCATTTTAAGATGGGAACACAACACAGAACCCCTGTGTGCGGGTCACACTCATTCCTTGACCTTCTCCATCCCTGCATCCTGCGGTGGATGCAAACCCCCTGCATTCTGCTCTGAATTAACTGCATTACCCTGTGGTTCCAGCCATGCAGGTTTCCTCCTTTGCACTAGAAATCCCGCTTTCGGTAGTGTTGGTGGAGGCACCAGATTTCTCTTTGATGGAAGGTAAAGAGCTGCTCGGGGTGGAAGCTGCAGCCACTGAGTACAGGACCCCCATTAGCTACAAGCATTCAAGTGGTGTGAACAGAGAAATCCTGAGCAGCACTTCCCTTTCTCACTGCTGTTACCTGCGCACCCACTCTTTAAACCCCTCTCCAGAATACAAACAGCTTTTTCCTGCTTAATCTTGATGGATTTTACTTTAACCTCATTATACTTCACTGCCAAATTCTGAAGCAGAATGAGATGAAGCAGCTGATAGGTGAGAATATAAATTACAAACTGGTACTGAAGAAACACCTGCAATAAAACAACCTACATACATCACCCTGACAGCATACATCACCCTGAGTTACAATAGGAAGAAGCAGAAAGTCCCTGTTTGGCAGTTACATTAGGAATTAAACCAAGCCCAGTCCCTGGGTACAGCCAAGGAAGGCTGTTGTCTGTTGGCTCGTGTGGTCGGTTGCTGCTGTGCTGGGATATATTTATGTGTTTTATGTTGTAAATATAAGTAAGCAGAAACACAAACCTGCCCCTGTACTTGAGTCTTCTAAAATAAACCCACACAACTACAGATCTGGAGGGAGGTGATGCAGATGCTACAGCCAGAACAAGTGCAAGTGTCCCTACTCACAGCCTTCTGTGCTGGCCTGTGCTGTCACCATGGGGACAAATCAGGGGCTACTTTATTCTGGGGGTGTCTTGTGATCCCCATGTATCGGACCAATATGAATCCATATCTCAAAGCAACTTTTGGTGCTTCAGCCAGGGAGCTCTGCTGCTGCGTAGGAGCTCAGTGCTAATTTGCCCCAGCACTTCTGTAACCCTTCCTGGCATCCATCTGCATTTGGGTACCAAACTGCAATGTGTCCTCTGCAATACTCTTTACTCTGCGTCTTACTCCTATCACTTACACATTCATTTACTAAACCAAAATAGTCTTTAACACCAACATAAGTAACAATCCTTTTGTTTTTAATGTTTTCTCCTCTGGGTAGGAAACAATTCAAGCATGCCAGCAGGAAGCCAGACTTTGCAACTGAAGGGTTGTTCTCTCTATTGCAGCTTTTGCCTGAGGGAGAAAATGGTGTCTTAAATATGAAGTGCTCCATGAATCAATCCCATCTGATGGTGTGTTTCCATTGGCATCCTTATACCCTTGGTGATACAGGGCCTGGCTCAGACCTCTCACTTTCCCACTTACTATAAAGCAGGAGTGACTGTGCGTGGAAGGAGGTGCCTGGATGTGAAACCAGCTGAGAAATATCCCAGCCACTTCTCTTTTCCCACCAGCAGATACTGCTTCAGTTCCCATTTCCTAATATTGCCTCTTTCATCGACTTCAAGCCCTTTTCACCACTTGCTTGTCAAGGATCTCTCAGCCTTGGACCATGACATACTTTAGCTATTTCAAATTAAGGCCTTGCTATTCCTATTGCATTTTGTCTTCAAATGGCCACTTATCATCCCTTCTCTATTTTTATGACTACAAGCAATACAAGCTAGAGTAAAATACTTACACCATGCTATCTGGCCATGGGGATAATCTCTCTCCTTCTCACCTGACTTTCTCCACTCTTTTTAGCTAGATCCTTCTTTCTTTTCTATTTCACCAAACCTTGGGCCACTTCCCTGACATTAACCAGACAGCAACTGTTATCTCAAATACCCTGTACAATGTGTGTCAGACCATTAGATAGCTGCTGGGATCCTTGCAGTGAATCAGGCCGGAGCTGGCCAAGCGATACCTGCAGTCACACTTCCATCAGCTCACCCCTGCTGTGCTGTTTGTGTCTTTTTGGTGTATTTAACTAGTGCTGGTCCCACCACAGTGCCCAGGGGCCTCATTTGCCACCAGGGATGGTGCTGCCATTTGGGGGTCACAATGCACAATGGTGAGGAGGAGGGGGAAGGTGTTTCTGGTGATGGTGCAACACACACTCAGGGTCTACGTGATAATTCTTACTCCTGCTTTGAGCATCCTTTCCCCTAGGCTATTAGACCAAGCACACCTCATTATCTCCGTAGAAACTCTCACAGTTCAATGGTGATTTTAACCAGGAGCCTTGGTGCCTCTTTGACACAAAAAAAATCAGTTGGAATTTGGTTGTTTCCAAGAGACACTTCAGCAAGCATCACCAGAAAAGAGCTGATACAGACCCAAAGCTGCCTTTTGGGCTCTGGCAGCCCCACACTGCATCACTGAGCTGGTCCCTCCTGCCCCAGGTATCCCTAAATCCCACCACCAAAGGATTGCTGTCACCAAAGCCCCTCTCATAGATCAGCTTCTGCGCTGTAGTGCTTTGCACCTGATGGTACTCCAGGTAGGAAATCAGTAGGAAGGATTAGGTTGGAAATGGTGAGTGTTTGGGACCTGGCTCCTGAGTGTGCTTTGCTGCCTGTTTGCAATCAACTGTCCCCAAAGCCCCTGACCTTTGCAGCTATTATTTTCAGAGCTCTAAGGAAAAGGAAATAGGAAGTAGAGTTGCTACAGTGCATTTCTGTATGGGTTCTGGTGTGCTCCCATGTGTTGCTGCTTATTTTGTGAGTGGGTTTTGTTGTCATTTGCATTTAAATACTGTGATCAGCACCTGCAGCTCTTTGCCTGAGTTCAGCTCTTTGCCTGAGTTCAGCTCCCTGCCGTGCTTTGGGTTTTCCATGGAGCAGCTTAGCAAGGGGCATGTCTCCATGACTGTATCCTGCTTATCAGTAATGGCTTTGTAGTGATGTTTTTTAGCATAGGGAAGAAGGAAAGGAGCCAGTGGGTCTGTTTATCTGAAAGCAGAGCTCCTGGGGTGGCAGGAGCAGCTCTACAAAGCGATGTGCAGCAGAGCCAGGTTGGGAGCTGGCATTGCATCACCTCCTCCTTGCACCAGGTACTTTGATATTGTTTGATGTTTTTATTGCTTGTTACCCAAGGATAGAAGCGCTTGACATAAACTAGGAGTGCAGTCCTGGTGCTGGGGATATGTTGGGTTTGGGGAGGAGACCTCCAGCTAATACACTGGGGCACTAGCATGAGAAATAAGGGCAGGTAAACTGCAAGGTCTGGGGTTTAATAACTCGCGATCTGGTGTGTCTAATGCCTTAGAAACATATCTAAGGAAGCTTTCATATTGTTGTTTGAACTACGTGTGGCTTAAAAGGGCTGCAGTCCTTCTTGGGTTTAATTCCCTGTTACCCTCAGATTAGAATCTTGCCTGCAGGCAGTGCTGTCTGCTGGCTGTTTGTTGGGTATGGACCTGGTGGGATGATTAATGAATAGCTGCAGGGATAAGAGCAAAACTAAACGTTTATGCAGCAATTAGCCTGCCAGACCTTCGGGGTCATGAGTAATGATAGAGTCAGTTCCCACCCCATGGGTGAGATGTGGACTGGAAGGAAAGGATAAATCCATATTAGCTGCAGGGGAATGACAGTAAACCAGGAAGCCAGTTCTTAGTCCTTCAGGTATGGGTTTACCTGATGCCCACAGGCACTGCTGGCAACACTGCTGCAGCAGCACCCGGCTGCACTCTCCAGCTAAGGCATGCTATAGAAATGCTTTGATAGAAAGTGGCTTAGACTAAACCCACCCTGTCTAGAGAGGCACTTCTGCAGCCACCACCCCAGGCAAAACCAGGGAGCTCTCAACTGCAGAATCTCAACCAGCCTCACAGGACGCACCCTGATTTATGCCCCAAATACCAGGAAAGGCTCTAGCTCTGTTTGTCACCTTGCAGGCAGTGACGGTTGCTCCAGCCTGTGCAGTATGTCATGCCTGACACCTCTGTTCAGGAAACAGTGGTTTGATCAGCAGAGGTGTGGGAGGCAGCGAGTTGTTATCATGTATAACAGGAGCCTTTCTCATAGCTGCTCTCCATTCACTGGGCTGGTTTCGAAGCAGGAGGGCTCTGCACAGAGGGCACTGGTGACACGTGCAGCACAGGACATGGCCTGAGTGCAAGCTCAGGAGTGCTCTGTTGGGTTTTAACACCATAGTGAGTTGGTTTTCCTGCAGGGCTGGGCTCGCATCCTGCAGACCTCACTGTTCCTGTTCCTCCATCACAATGTGCCTCAGGTCTGCTGCATGCAGAGCGTTCACTGTGAAACTGCCACTGAAGTGGCTGCAGCCACACCTGGGTTGTTACTGTGTGAAGGGTGTCCCTTCCAGCCCCTTACCAAGAGGGCAGGGCTGTGCCAAGTGGGTG
>JBCJKH010048704.1:0-18857 GCA_039877255.1 Loriculus beryllinus
CTGTGAGGGTGCTGAGGCACTGGAATGGGTTGCCCAGGGAGGTTATGAATGCTCCATCCCTGGCAGTGTTCAAGGCCGGGTTGGACAGAGCCTTGGGTGCCATGGTTTAGTGTGAGGTGTCCCTGCCCATAGCAGGGGGGCTGGAACTGGATGATCTTAAGGTCCTTTCCAGCCCATACTATTCTATGCTGCTGTGATTTGAAAGCTTTTTTTTTCTTCTTGCTGAGGTTATCTAATACAGGGGTTTGGTGTTAAAAAAGCTCTAGACTACTTTATTTTAAATAATTTTCTTTTTGGGTGAAGGAGGAATCTTATTGAAGATTTCATGTATTTCACCCAAGCACTAGTATCTAATTAAGAGTACATGAAGTAATAACTTGCTCAAATGAGCATCATGTTGTCAATCTGTGTGTTGGCTTCCTCCTCGCATGTTTGCTTGCTGTCTGACTCACTGGACAGCGTGTTCCTTGACGTTGTTATGACACATTAGCCTTCAGTGTGTCTCATAATATCTGTCTGCAATACAGGGTGTCCAGATGAAATCACAGCTGGAACAACAGCAGGGAGAGCTGCCACCTCCAGCTGGAATGAGGCTGTGAGGGAGCAGAGATCATCAGTCGGTAGCTGCATAAATAACTGAGCTGCAGAAGTTCAAGTTCCTCTCTCTTCACAGACACCTTCTCATGCTATAGCAAAGCTGGTGCTTTGTTGCTAAAAGTAGTACTAACATAGGCATTGTTGCTGTATTAGTGAGTAGAGTTAGTGCTCTGTGTAAGTGTGTTGTTACAAGGGCTGTTATAGTTTCCTGGGTCTGGATAGTTACTTTTGTAAAGGATTCTTAGAGCATCAAGAAGATACAGAATCACAGAAGAGATTCCTGGAGACTCAACCCCCTTGTTCAACGGGGGCCATCCCAAGCCGGTTGCTCTGGACCATGTCCAGGTAGCTTTTGTGTATCTCCAAGGAGAGAGACTCCATAGCCTCCCCATGCTGCCTGTACACATGCTCAGTCACCCTCACAGCAAAGTCTTTCCTGATGCTCAGACAGCAGCACCTCCTGCATTCTAGTGTGTGCCCAGGCAGTCGGGTTCTGTCACTGGGCACCACTGAGAAGAGCTGGGCTCTTGTCCTCTTTGTACTTACTCTTCTGGTATTTATGTATATATTGATAAGATCCCTCCTGAGCCCTTTTCTTGGCTGAACAGTCCCAGCTCTCAGCCTTTCCTCACAGGAGAGATGTTCCAGTTCCTTCATCACCTTAGTGGCTGTTCACTGGATTCTTTCTGGCATGTCAGAGTTTCCTGTATCAGGGAGCCCAGGGCTGGGTGCAGCACTCCAGCTGAACAGAGGGAAGGATCAGCTCCCTTGACCTCAGGATACTGTTAGTCCCTTTGCCACAAAGACACATTGCTGGGTCGTGTCCATCCTGATGTGTGCCAGGACCCCAAGGCCCTTTTTGCAAAGCTGTACTGGCACATGGGTTAGTTCCTCTGCAGGAACAGGGCTTTGCACTTCCCCCACCTTGAAGTTCATGAGGTTCCTATTGGCCCCTTTTTCCAGCCTGTCGTTGTCCCTTAGCCACCCATCCAGTTTGGTGTCATCAGCAAACTTGTTGAAGGAACACTCTGCCACATCCTCCAGATCTTTAATGATGAGCAGCACTGGACCCTGTACCTTGGGGTACCCTGCTAGTTACTGACCTCCAACTAGACTTTGTGTCAATGATTGCCACCCTTTTGGCCCAATTGTTGCACCTCTCTTTCAGTCCATGTCACTGACTAATCATCCAGTGATGGTTTATCATCACCTTCTCTGTGAGGGTCTTGTGGGAGACGTGAAAGAGTTACTGAAGTCCAGGTAGAAAACATCCACTGCTCTCTCCTTGTCTACCAAAGCAATCTCATTGTAGAATGTTGTTAAGTGTGACAACCTTGCAGTTTAATAAAAAAGAGTGAGGAGATGATCTTGTCACAACCCAGATAGTGTGGCCAGGAGGCTCTTGCAGTAATGGCACTGACCCGAAGTGTCCCTGTTTTTCCAGCAGCAGTCAAGTCAAAAGCAGGTTAATCAGTCAGGTAAACTTCAACAGGTACTGAGCTTGAGTTAGGTTGGAGTAGAACTGAGACTTGCCGTTGTCAGTGGTTTCTGCTCAGCAAAAACAAAGGAAGCAAACCTTTACCAGGACTTTTTTCAGCTGGAGTGTGGGTGGTGTAGCATGTGCATGTGATTGCGGAAGAGTAAGGCAATGAGGAGCATCAAATTAGAAAGATTTGAGATTCCTTTGTAGCTAAGTTAACTGATGGGCAGGGTAGATTAAAAAAAATACATCAGCCAATTTTTATCAGTTCCTTTGTTTTATTTAAAACAGGCTTACTCTTTGCTGTTTGTGCTCTAATTGGCATTTGTACTCATTCAAGAGCTGATACCATAAAATCTTACTGGCTATTCACAGTCACAGTGCCGTGTTCTGATAGGATTGTGTAACTTGCTGGGATCTAGACATAAGATCAAAAGAGTTTAATTTTTATCTCATTTTAAGGAAAATCTGTTGGTTTGAGATTTTTTTTATATATTACCCAAAGCTGAAAATAGCAGTTGTAGGAAGTTGACTGTTTCTAACAACGGTGTTCCTTCTGCCTTTCACCTCTTCTGGAATTATTTTGGTAGCACTGTAAGAGGAAGAGAAGAGTCTGGACTGTAACAGATTGGCAAGACACCATCTTTGTGACACCAGTTTTTACTTTAAATTGCTAATTCACCTATGCACTTGTACAAGAGACTCTTTTTGGGTATCATCAGCTTGTTCTGAATCAACTTTCAGAAATGTTCAGCTAGAATGACGTCAGCCTTATGTGCTCAGCGTGCTATTTTGAGTTTATTTTCATGTATTATTGTGCTGCTGGGCAACTAACATTTTTAACAATGCAGTGGTTCTTATTTTTGTGTGCTTTTTTTTAAGCTTGTAGCAGTACATGGTAACTCTGACACCTTCTGGCCATCCCAATAATGAAAACGGAAGCTAAGGACGGAGAAGAGGAAAGCCTGCAGACAGCATTCAAAAAGCTGAGAGTTGACACAACTGGGTAAGTAACACCACAGGGAGGTACAGAGAGTATTACAAATGGACTTGAAGGGAATACTTTTGCTGTTAAAGGTGAAGAAATGAGGTAGTTGCAAAGGTTTAGGCCTTAAAACTTTTATTCTAGTTGAGCTGAAATAAATTCACTAGCTATAGCCTGCCTTCTCAAGGAGCTGTAGTTTCTTTGATCCCTGTTAGCTCCCAACAGGCTTGAAACAAACCTTATGATTGTCAGTAACTGACAGCATGCTTGAAATGAATTTTGGCATGAGTCTGGCTGCCAGAGGTTGTGTCTGTAGACTATTACTCTTTTACTGAACTTAGCATATTGTAATGGCTCTGAAAGCCTGTCATGAGAGTAAACTCCCATCTTTTCCCAGGAGAGGAATGTTCTTTCCATGTCAGAAAAGGAGAGTGTAAGTCATTCAGTGCATGATTCCCACACAAACTGTTTTCATTGCTGCCACTTACAGATTTCCTATTTATAACCAAAAATCACTGAATGGGAAAGAATACTTTCTGTGTTGTCACATTTTGTGGGAGATCCAATGTGTGCCTTGCCTGTCTCAGGTAGCAGAACACAAGCAGCATGTGTCTTCTCTTGATGATGACCATTTTTATCCAAAATTAAAAACCAAAAGGCTGCTATGTAATGTGTGTTCTGCTGATGGATGTGCACCATTACATATTACCTGTACAGTCCTGTGTTTCAGTAAGCTGTTGTCAGTAATACAGTTATGCCAGTAACTGAAAGCATAGGTGAGGTAGTATGTATATATTGAGGTAGTATGTAAATATCAGGGTAATAGCTAGAATTACCATAGGACTTAGAATGAGCAGATAGGCTTCTAAAGCTATCTTTCATTTAAGTAATTAAACTCATTAGAAATAATAACCACACAAATGCCTCTCATTTCTTCAGTATCTCTAGTCCCACTCCTCAGGTCAGGCATACTTAGTTTGAAGTTTTTACTGTTGGCCTTCAGTTTTCTGCTCAGTGTTCACTGTCCTTTAAATGAAAAATAGCTGATGTTTGACTAATAGTTTGGACTCTTAAATATCAGTTAACCATGTCCTAGGTCAGAGAGTAGGGTCTTATTTTCACTTTTCAGGGAATCCGCCCTGCTTACAAACTAATTTAATACAGGATATGGAAAATAATTTCCTTGTGAATTCCAGTGCAATATGTGAAGTTGAAACTTGGAAAAAAATTGTCCTTGGGATTATTACAGCTTCTGGGAAAATGGGAGTTTGGAATGAATTTATAGCACCAGAAAAATCAGTAAATCTTCTAAGGTCCCTGGCTTCAATAGAAGTTGAAGATCTGACACAAAATCTGTTGCTTAAGTGATTGAAACATGAAGTTTTAGCTTGTTTTTTTAGACAGAGACTTAAGTGTTCTTCAGCTAAACAAAGTCTTTTTTTGTCCAAAGAACATTTATTTTTAGGAAAGAATGGCTTATTTGTCTCTGGAAAAAGAGATGTGTTTCTTCAGTGATGGTGTTTTTCCCCTCCTCTCTCTCGGGAAACTGAAACTGAACCATTGTGTGTGCTTCGTCATTGACATGTGGAGTTGGGATTTGCAGGCTAGTTGCTGAATGGCATCAGGTTTGGTGAAGGAGTCTGTTATATAAACTTTTGAGATAGGAACGTGTAAACACTTCTCCTGATTTCTGTCGTCTTTGTGGGCAGGTCTTTTAAGACCTATTGTAAATGATTTGAAGCAATCTTTTCTGGGAAAGAAGTTTCGTATTTGTTTCACATTCATAGTGCTGAGCAGTCTGGGCTGTTAACTTTTCACTCTGTCTTTCACAGATCTACTGCTTCTCTTTCTGTGGGTGAAGTGGGAAGTCCAAGAGCCCTAGTTAGAGCAGTGGCAGATGAAACCAAACCTAAGAGTGTGTGTACTTCTAAGGAAACCTGGCATGGGTAAGAGAAGCTTGGGAATATCAGACTACTTCAAGTGATACTGTATTGAAAGGGAATTTTAAATAGACAAGGTTTCTTGTAACTACACTCCTAAACAGGACACTCAAGTTTTGTTTATTAAAGGACTATTTAAAATACTATACACCACCTTTTTATGTTCATATGTGACAACTATTTGTATTTACAAGTATGTGAAGTGAAAGGAAATGCTGTTTACCTATAGTTGCTAAACATTACAGATGTGTCTTAATGTAAGTATGAACTGCTCTTTTTGAATCCGACAATCATGAATGCATCTCTTTCAGTCATTGTTTGTCATTGCAGAAGCTGTCACTGCCTTGGAGACTAGATTAAAATAAAGAATTGGTTTCAGGGGTCTCTATGCAGAACTTCTTGCTCATCTCCTACTGAAACAAAATGACCTTTTGCCCTTGATTCATTAGTTTTGTGCTGTCTTCTCATGCTTTGTCCTTCCCTAAGAAGTTATTTTGTCATGTCTCACATGCTTTGCTCATTTTCTAACCTTAAAACCATGCACTTGAGGTTTAATTTCTTAGGTGTTCCTTTTATATTTTATACAGCTGCTTGGCTGGAATAAAGTCGAATTCCAAGATAGCAGAATACCCTAAGCAAATACGCTGAACTTAAAGCTCATGCAAGCAATATAGATGCAGTAGAGGTTTTGCCCAGCATTATTCATAATCCAACATTGTGTCTTTTAGTGAATCTTCACTCTCTTTTGTATCTTTCCCTGGCAGGTCTATGAAGAAGCCTTCAAGAGGAGTTGTGAGAACCCAGCGTCGCAGGCGTTCCAAGTCTCCAATTCTTCATCCTCCCAAATTTATCCATTGCAGCACAAAGCCACATTCCACGTGCAGCCAGCTAGCGCATAAGAGCCAAAATGATGTCCAGGACGACAGCAGTGGCTGTGGGATGCCAGTCCCAAAGGAAACTTGTGCACACGAACGATGCAGTGTTGCTCCTGACGTTGGCCATAAGGGAGCTGATGTGGAGTCTTTGGAAGCTTCTGCTATGCAGTCAGTGTCAAAGAACAGACAGGAGAACTCTCCAGCTTCCCTAGAATCAAAAGCAAGCCTAAAGACTACGGAGCTTTCTGACTTTCGGTCTATGTCCAAGCTGAACACAAATAAGCCGTGTGCATGTGCAGATAAAGCCTGTCAGTGTAAACGATGGCAGGATATGGAAGTGTACAAATTCTCTGGCTTGCAGAACACCCTCCCCTTGGCACCTGACAGAAGAGCAGTTTCTGAGGATCACTCCCAGTCTTTGCCATCAAGAACTCCTTCAAGTTCTCCACGCTCTTGTTCTGAGCAAGCCAGGGCCTTTGTGGATGATGTGACTATTGAAGATCTTTCGGGATACATGGAGTATTACTTGTATATCCCAAAGAAAATGTCTCACATGGCAGAAATGATGTACAC
Source organism: Loriculus beryllinus (assembly GCA_039877255.1). Taxonomy (NCBI): domain Eukaryota; kingdom Metazoa; phylum Chordata; class Aves; order Psittaciformes; family Psittacidae; genus Loriculus; species Loriculus beryllinus. The sequence goes on from JBCJKH010048704.1 coordinate 6,451, forward strand.
CTGACAGCAATGAGCACTGTAAGGGTGTGTGGTTTAAATCTGCCCTCAGTCTCACTCATGTGAGATGCAGCCTACTTTCTGCTCACTGTGCTTGCAATAAAAACACTTCTCTGTATCTTAGCTAATGCTCATTATTTAAACTGGGCAAGCAGTTTAGCTTAAGCATTGTAATTTAAGCTTGTAATAGATACTGAAGTAAGCAGTGAATGTGTTTAGATTGTACCTGTCTATACTTAAGAGACCTAACACTTCCTTTGTTCTCAAAATCTCTGGTTTTGGTTTGTTGGAAGAGAAGAGCCTCTGGGTTACTTGGTGATGAGAGCTGTTACTATGAGGGACCTGAATGCAATTGCTGTGACCTCAGGTCGTAACATGCTTGTGGTTTTGGACGTTTGTGCCTCTGATTTTATTTCATGAAGGAGGGTGACAATCCTATCATCTGCTCACTGCTATTACCAATCTAGGCAAGTTGAAGAGAGACAGTCATCTTTTGGGGTCGAGGCACTGTTACTTCTTTGTGCCTGAAGAGGTTTTATTTCTTATCGGCTGAACAGACACCCTCCATCCCTATCTTTGGCAATGTTAATGCAGTCAGATTAGACTAACATAACATTTGCTTGTTAGAATGCCTGAGGAGCAAAGAAACTTTGACAACCTAAGCAAGGTTGTTTAAGAGGTTATTCTGATCTCTGCAGTGTTGGTTAGTGGGAAAAGTAAAGCGAGTGTAACTTTTTGTGCAACATCCAACAGGGTTCAGATGTGTCTGCAGCTGCAGAAATACCTTACTTCTTCAGGGGGATTGCTGCTTCAGTTAGCCAAGGGAAAAATAAGATGGTACGCTGTTCAGTGTGGGATTTATGAAGGTTGAAACAGCATTTGCTGGCTTCAGTGGTCTTAATTCATGTGCACTCTTGTGGGTTTGGGTTTGTTCTATAGCTTTGTTCAGTCTGCTCTATAACCCTTCAAGTATTAAGACCTGTAGACTTGAGTGAGCAGTTGTCAGCTGCACAATGAATCTTGCTTGATAAACAGCAACTTTGTGTGCATTGGCACAGTCTGTCTTTTATGAATATGTATATAGTGAAGGAGCACCCCATCAGTCATGCAATTTGCTGAGGGAGACATCAGTTAAGTTTGTCTTTACTACTTCAGTACCTGAACCTTTCTGACCTGTAAGGTCTTGGAAAGAAATGGAGACAAACATTTCCCTGTGAGATCTTCTGGTGTTACTCTTGGGGATTTTTATCTTTTCTGTAGCAGTGTCTCAGAGCAAGTGACCATGAGAATTTATGGGGTTTGCCAGCTGTCAAGTGTCCTCTACCCTTTGCAGATTGTCCCACCTCCCTTCCATTTCCCCCTTCTTAAACAGCTATATTTCTGCCACCCATGTTCTGAATTCAGGGCATTGGTAATTATGGGCTGCAAAGTGACCATACTTCTTCAGTAATGATTCTTTACTGTTCCCAAATGCCTGCAGGCAGCAGCCACAGCACTGTTGTGGGACCGAGAACTCCTTTCAAGACCACGTTGCTTATTACCATTGCTTTCATCAGTCACTGCAGCCTGGTACCTGCAGGGTTTAGGGCTGAGACATCAAGTGCTCAGCACCATGTTGCAGAAAGTGGATTGAAATCTGGGAGGTAATGTGAAAAAAAAGGGTAGAAAGATGCAAACTGATGTGGCCTTGGGGAGGGAGGACAGGAGTGCTGGGCCACTAGAGGTCCCCCCCGGCTGGGTGCTGTGCCCTGACCGGGTGCTGCAGCTCCACAGCCTCTGTCTTTGGGAGAGAATATGCGTTTCCCTGCCAAGATGAAGAAATCCAAAGCTCTGGCTGAAACCTTAATGCACACACACAGTGTTGGTGCTTTCTGATGCTTGGGTGCATTAGTGGGCAACAAAGGCTCTTTAAATGCCAACGTCTGCATAGGTTACTAACATTTAAACTAAGTGTACTACCGGTTCACAGCAGGGCTTTGAGATAAGGAAGAGTTCCTAAGTAAATAATTACGTGGTCCTGAACTTGGCATTCTCTTCAGGCAGTTACAACATCTTTGGTCTGGTAAGTGCTGGAAAGCTGTGGAATAAAAGACCACAGCTGCAACTGCCGCCTTAACGCTTTCTCTCCTGTGATTACAAGGTGTTTTAAGATGCTTTTGGTCTAACCAGAAGCCATAAACAAAACCCCTCCATTTTGCTTTGAGAAAATGTGAATTTCCAGCCATTAATTAAGCAGCAAGAACCTGCAAAGCGTGGCTGAGGAGTCCAAAAGCTGAGCTCAAAAAAGTCCAACTTCAGCCAGTTTCAAAATGTGACTTGTTTAAACCAGAAAGCTTTAAAGGGCTGGTTCTGCCAAGCAGCACTTCAGAATGGTGTTGGAGTTCTTCACCATTCCTTCCTGTGGCTGAATAAAAGTGAAGCCTTTTGTAATCAGCTCCATAGTGGGCAGCTGGTCCTTCTCACCTGTGCCTGCAGGTAATCTGTAGTTTATGTGCTGTATATACATACTTGGCTTTTCTTACAGTTATATATTGCATGGGGTTTTTGTCTATACCTCTTCCTAGAAACACCAATAAGAAGGTTGTCCAAGGTGTAAAACTGTCTTATGGGAGTCTGAAACATCCACCAGCTGTTAAACAGAGGGAGGTTTTGGGTGAGTTTGTTGTTTGGGAGCGAGGTGGGAATGACTACTAGCAAGTCACTACCCTAAGGCAGCTGTGGAAATTCCTGGTAATAGGAGCCGACGGGGTGAGTAAAGCGTACGCCACCACCCGGCGAGGGCTGTGCTTTTACTCCTTGTTGAAAATGCCCACTTGAACACCGATGGGAGCAAACCCGCCCCAAGGCGCTGCCTCCCCAGCAGAGAGGGTCCCCTCCTGGGGGTCCGGCGGAGCGGGACGCGGTTCCCTGCTCACCCCCTGCGCTCCGGTGCGCCCGGGAGGGGACGGGACCGACGCGCCCCTTCCCAGGCTCTATTTTAAGCAGACGCTGCTTTCCCAGCCTCTTCTCCGCCTGGATCCCTGCCCGCGGCGGGGGGGACGTGTCTCTGCCCTCCTTCATAAAAGGGCCCCGAGGCGGAGGCCGGGCTCCGGGGGTTATTTTTGGGAGCAGCTCCTGGGATCCGATGGCCTTGTTAGGGCAGCGCTGACCTTTTTCCCGGCGGGGGAGGAGAGCGGAGCGGGGCGGGCGGCTGCGGCCGGGGCGGGGAGCGCGGCCGCCTCGGGACATCCCCCTCCCCCGGCTTCGGACCCCCCTCCCCATCTCCGCCGCCGGGTTCGGGACCCCCTTTCTCTCCCTCTGCCTCAGCGGGGCTCGGCTCCGGGCTCGCCCCGTGCCTCGGCGCCGGGGCAGGTACCGGCGGGCTCGGCGGCCCCTCCTGGGGGGGCTCGGCCCCGGCCCGCCCCTCTCCTCTCCCCTCCCTCCAATTTCTCCTTCCTCCCGTTCCCCGGCCCCTCGGCGAGCGGCCGGTCCCGCTGCCCATCCCGGCTCGTCGGGGATGCGGCAGCCTCCCTCCCACCCCGGAGCGCTGCCCAGCGGCGCGGCCCCGAGGGTACCATGAGCTGCGGCAGGTTTGATTTCGATGATGGAGGCGCCTATTGCGGGGGCTGGGAAGGGGGCAAAGCCCACGGGCACGGCATCTGCACCGGCCCCAAGGGCCAAGGCGAGTACTCGGGCTCCTGGAACTACGGCTTCGAGGTGGTGGGCATATACACGTGGCCGAGTGGCAACACCTACGAAGGCTACTGGTCCCAAGGCAAGAGGCATGGCCTAGGAATCGAGACCAAAGGACGGTGGGTTTACAGAGGAGAGTGGACCCATGGCTGTAAGGGACGGTATGGCGCGAGGCAGAGCATGAGCAGTGGAGCCAAGTACGAAGGTACCTGGAATAATGGCCTGCAGGATGGCTATGGCACCGAGACATACGCTGATGGAGGTAAGGATGGTTCTGGAGGGGCTGCGAGGATGATGCCTTATACCCAGCCTGCGATGGCAGAGTTCACGTTGTCCTTGCTGAAGGGGTGACCTGATCCTATCCCCACTAGTGAGATCCAGGTGGGCACAGTGGTCTGCAATGACCCATTTGGGTGGTTCAGGGCTTGGGGCACAACCACCTTCTAAATGTCTGTGCCCCAGTGTTCACAGTCAGGCACAGCTCACTGCACTCAAACACAAGGAGGGAGCAGCAGGAGTGTTGCCCCCACCATCCCTCCCTCCCTCGGGAGCTGCTCTCAAGTGTCTGTACCAATCATTGACACCCACCAACTCGATTTCTGTAGTCTGTGACTCCTGCTTCCCCAGGGTCTGGTGCTTGCAGATCATCACTGAACTAAACCAGACCCTCCTCGCTGGTGTGTGACCGCTGCGAGCCGTTCGCCTTCTCACTGGGCAGCGAGTTGTGAATGCTTTCACATTGGATGCAAGCCACCCACAGCATCATAGCACGCTTTGCCTATGCATTAAATACTGCTTGCATGCCTCTGACAGGCTGCCTGGACATCTGCTTTGCTGAACCGTTTTGGTTGAGTTCATCTGAGCTGTTTAGAATACGTAGTCACACGCCTTTCCCTAAAATAAATCCCTTCAGTTACTTGGAATCTCTCAACTGCTGCTAGTATGCAAAGGCACCGCGTAGTCAGATATTTGTTGTGCTCTGTAAATACTCAGTCTAATTGTGTTCTCCCATTAGTGGCAATTTTGGGGTTAGAAACATTGCAATAATCTCTGTGCAAGTGATTCTGAAGCTCTTCAGTCCTGTAATGTTCCAGGCTGCCATATTTAGGATAGCTAAATAGGGCGATTTCAAAGAAATACTCTTCAAAAAATGGATCAGAATTGCATCTATATTTATTTAGGAGAGGCAATGGAGTTAGTTTGTAAAGAAAAACAACAGTAATGGTATAAATCTTCAGAATGAAAAGCATCAGATTTATACTCACTAGAAAAATGGACTAATTCAAGACTGGCTGTCAGGTTTATGCTTCTACATAAACATTTCTCAATGAGTTGCTTAGGTACATGGCTAACTTAAAGGCTGGGAATATAGTCTTGAAGTTGATTCCTTTTCTTAGCATCCTTGGAGGTTTTAGGTAGAGACATGAACCGATGCATCCTTCTAGTTCCTTAAAGTTTCTCCCATCTCTGAACCATGGCACAGTTAAACACTGAGCTGTGCAGACTGCAGCGAGAGTTCAGGCTAACACAGCCCTTGCGTGCTGTAGAACCTTCACGTGTTGCCATGAGACATGTAGGTTATGTATAAATTGTGCTCTGATGAGTTATGAGCAGTGATCAGGTAACTGATCAGTCAGCAACGGCTGCCACTGGGACTCATTCTGGAGGTGTCAAGGTCTCCTGTGAATTTGCACGGCCGCTTGCTCACTGCTTCCTAAAGCACTCGTTCTTCTGAGGGCACAGGGCTGCTGAAGTTAAGTTGATGTTGTGGGGCAGAATTTTGAGAGGCAAAACCTGATGTAGGAGTTTGAATTTGGTTAGGTCCTGGACTGAAAGCAAGGGGCAGAAGAGAGGGAGAGATGAGTCAAGATCTCCTCCTATAGCGATACAGAATATGTTGCTTCTGCCAGCACCGCGCTCCCCGGGGGTGCTGTCCTGCACCCAGGAACATGCCCTCTGCATGATCCCTGGTGCCACCTGAGGTTGGCAGTTCAGCCCTGGGCAGTGAAGATGTTCCCTCCCAAGGCCCCATTGAGCTGAGCCCTGTGGGGCCCAGCCAGACCTGGCTCTGCCGTGGTGCTCAGCGCCTGCTCCTTGGCTGTGCTGTCATGTCCTGGCTGTTCGTTCAACACGTGAGCTTCTCTGACGCTATGGGAACATGCAGAAGCTCCATCCAAAGCCAAGGTGAGGATCATCAGCCAGCATCACATGTGTGGGACAGGGATGGGATGATCATACTGAGTTGTAGGACCCACTCCCCTCTTACCAACTCACCTGTGCACAGAAACCATCTGCATGGTCCAGATGTGGCCAAGCTGTTAATTGGACCTATTCATATTTGAATTTGAGGTTGCCAAGATACACATCTGGAAAGGCTTTGGAAATATGCTGTCCCTTGAGTAGGGGATGTGATTCCCAAGCCCCCTGGACACCAGCCACGTGAGGAAGAGAACTCTGGGAATGTGCAGCTCTTGCCAGATCTTTAAAAGCTTTAGGTCATGGTGCTTGTGAATTTCAGGGAGATGTAGTTTTAAATGTTCTAATGGTTTAAAATAGACTTTGAATTAACTTTTTATATATACATACATCTATAAACACCCATAAGAACTTTGTACTTCAAATACTCTTCTAGGGTTTTCTGTGATTTGTGTCTTGTGGCTGGCTGAGGTTGGTGGTTACATAAGGCCCAAATCTGGAGTGAAGCTTTTAGAAATCCCACTAGGTTTTTGATGTCTGATAAGAAGCAGGCTCATGGTATGGTTCAGCCCAGGCACTGCAAGGGTCATTCACTTTTTCTTTCCACTACCAAATGTCCATTTTTGTGAAAGCTATGGGACACTGATGGCTTAAAGAGCTCACCTTCTGTAATGTTGCTGAGGTCAGCTATGGGGTTCAGAGCTCCTGGTGTGGCCGGGCAGAGACAGTAACAGTATGATGTATTTCCTTGGGTATCCAAGCTGGATACACATGTCTGGTGTTGTCACTAGAAGAGAGCTCAGAGCAGGATGCACCAGTTAAAGTGGACAGTGATTGGGGTTGTGGAAGGCACACTATGGCGGAACTCCTCACTTTGAGACATTGAGCTATCGTAAACACCTAGTTGTTTGGCTTCCACCTCTAGGTATTGTCTCTACTGTGAGGAAGGCCTCGTTTTTTGGTTACTTTTGTGCCTTTGACACCAAGTGCTTGATCCAGTCAAGCCCTACTGCAGAAGAAAATCTCACTGCTAATGCAGAATTGTGTTGTGCACCAGGGTCTGGCCCAAAGCTAGGCTTTGCTGTACAAATAACTATTCATATATATCTATAATGGGGGGGGGGGGGATCTCAAAATCAAAGCAGCTTAAAACAACTTATTTTTGATGCTGCAAATTGGTCTCTAGGGTGCTAAGAGAAAACAGTGTCAGTTACTCTGAGGGGAAACAATTAGACCATTCAGTGATTACAAGACCACAAGACAGAGGAAAAGAAATGCAGAAATGGGCTTTACCGGGAGAAATGAAATGGGGTGATACAGAGCAGCATCAACTCCTTGGAGCAGGGTCTGGGCTGTGGCAGGAGGGGCAGCATCCATGGGACTGTGGTCGTGGAAGCAGGCGTGGGCTCCGGGCAAGTTGTGATGGTGCTGGCTTGTGCCTGCTCCTCTGCAACAAAGCTCCTGCATGGCTGAATTTAACCCATGAATTAATGCTGTGAATTTTCTTACCCCTCTCTATTTTTTCCTGCCTTTCTTTTCCAACAGAATATGTCAGATAGTACTGTTGGCACCAAAAAGCAGCACTGTGTTTTCACTGGCCTGTCTCGCACGTGGTACTGTGCATTGATTTAATGTCCCTGGCCTTCTACACTCAGTTCTTCTAACACGTCTATCTTCACAATATCTGGGTAACAGCAGAGGATCACAGGGCAGTGATACGATTTGTTTGCATTATTTATCTGGATGTTTGTATTATTTACATTCATTACCGGAGCTTTGGGGAGGGCTGGGAAGGGGAGATGTGACACTGCCGACAGCAGGCTCGCACTGCTGGGTTAGGTTTGCACCTGGGGCTGAACCTTTTGCCTTTGATTCAGCGTGGCACTGTCCCATCCTGCTGCCAAGGAGAAGTGGAAGGTGCTACCACCCCATCCGTATGTTTAGAGCTGAGGGCTTCAAGGATACCATTCTCATCAATCCTACCATTTAATCCTTCCCAATCCCATTAAGATACCCAGGCAGGTATCCTCATCCCCCACTTTGGTTGGGGATGGGCAGAGGTGATGAGCTGCATACCTGGGGGTTGTAGAGGAACTGATATGTTTCATCATTATGACAAGCAAAAATGCAGGCAATAAAGGATTATCGGGGCTCTGTGCCCCACCAATTGCACCCTGATGGTGCAATTGCCATGACAGTGATGTCCCACTGTCCTAGTAAATCAGGCAGGGAAGTGGGGCTCAGTCCTGTTTCATCCTAGAGATTTTCTTTTCCCACATCCACTGCTTTTGAAGTTATTTTAAGTATTTTTAAGTTATTCATTAAGCACAGAACCTCAGAGCATGGCTGCCTCGCTTGTTCCCCCTTGCCCAGGCTGCTTTGGTATTCAAGAGGTGGTGGTGGCTCAGGACATGCAGCCCAGATCAGCGACTGCCCCACGGTGCAGAGGGGTTTGCACAGCCCCATTCTCTCCTGAATGGGCTGCTCTGGGACGTGCCGGGGAGCCAGGGCTTGGCTCTGCTCGATCCTTGCGTGTCCCGACTCACGGCTGCCGGCGCCTCCAGCCGCTCTCAGCAGCCTCTGGCTCGGCTCCAGGGGTGGTTTATGGCTCTGTCCTGGCAGGAAGCCTCAGCCGGGGACTGAATGGCAGCATGATGGGACACGGCAGTGCCTGCTCATCCTTGTGCTGGTCAGTGTGTTGATGCCCCCATTAAACCTGGCAGGGTTGGCAGGTTTGTGCACACCGGGCACTGGAGGGGTGATGTTTGCGCTGTATGTACTGAAGTCAGGCAGCCAAGAGCTGAAGAGTTGTGTGAAACCTTGTGCTGAGGGTAGGTACGTGTGCCCCTGAGAAGTGGCACCTCCACCTCTGCTCCCTGTGGTTCTGCTGGGCCGTGTGGCTTTTCCAATGCAGGTGACCCAGCTGCCGCTCAGGGACACAAAGGGGACCAGGGACTTGCTGGAGGGCAGTGGCTGCTCCGACCTGGCCCCTCTAAACCAGCGAGGCTTTTCCAGAGCTCCTTCACCAGGGGGTTATCATGGCAGTGCTATCAGCTGTGTGCAAGGCCGTCCATCCAGGAGGAGGTCTCCAGCGTCACCCTGATGGTGTGTCAGCCCTGCTCATGGGCTGGATGGGTGGGATGGAGCACACACTTCACCAGCACTCAGTGGGGAAGGACGTGGGGCAGCACCAGGGTCTCCATAACCTCATTTCTTAGGAAGGTTTGTCACCATATTATGGAGAAGGCTTTGGGAGCACAGTGAGGAGCATGCTACATACCTAGACATCTCCAGCAATGGTCCTTAGCTTCCCCCTCATGCCCAGACCCCCAACCCACGCTGCCCACCTTATTTTTCCCTAGCAAAGCTTCAAGCTAAGCCAGGCCATGCCCGTTGCCGTGGCAGATGGCTCCCCACAGCTGCCCACAGCCTCCAGATGCTCTGCACTACCTGAACCCTTCCTTTTTTTAGCAGGGGACACCAACTGCTTGCAGGGAGCCCGAGCTCTGTGTGCTGGGGGGCAGGCAGGGGCTGGTGGGGGGCAGCAGCTGCTGCCTGCTTGGGCACTTCTTGTCTTTCCTGGCCCCCAGCGCTGTAAGTTAACACCCCACAGGCAGGTCCAGAGAGGATTTCAACGAAACCTGAAGCTTGGGAGGAGAGATTATGCTGCAGAAGTGGCCTGGGACAGTGTAAAAGACTCACTCCCACCATCACCAAAGAAGGAGCTGGATTTGCTCCCTGGGGAGCAGGGTCATCCCTGGTGTCAGTAACGGTGCCTAAAGGAGGGGAGATGAATGCCTTGAACATAGGTCACCCCTTTCTGTCTCAGCTGGGCCTCCCTGGGACCCCGGGGGTGCTTGCTTGGTGCCTCTTGGTAGGTCGCTGTTTAATGAAAACAGGTTTAGGACAGATGCCTGAGAAAATGCCCTCAGCATGGCTGGCCCATCACTGACATGAAGACTAAAGGAGTTGGGTGGCTTTTCCAGAGGTGTTGATGCTCCCCCAGCACCCTCTGCCCTGGGATGGGGGCAGCCGGTGGCCTCTGCCCTGCAGGGTGTTGGTCTGGGGCGCAGTGGCCCATTCCAGGTTCTGTAATGGCAGGAGCAGAGATGGATGTTTGGGGTGGTTTGCTGGTTTCTGAGGCAACCACATCTACAGATGGAGGAGAGCTGGGCTGGGGAGACAGCTGATCCCATCCCACAGCTCTCAGCAGGGATGCCTGCAGTGCTGGTATGTGACTGTGGTAGATGCTGTAGGTGAAGGCTGCCCCATCAGCCCTACCTGGGAGCTCTTCTTGCAGGAGGGTTGACCTCCTGGTGAGAAAAATCGGAGCAGTTATCTCCAGCCCACTCTTATGGACCCTGCAATGTGCAGACCTGGAAAGGGCAGCGTGCTTTCCCCAGTCCTTCAAGGTGTCACTTCCAAGGCCCTGACATCTCTTAACAAGGTTCCATACCTAAGGTGCAGCTCTGGCCATGGTGAGCACGATCCTCTCTCATCCTATGTCATCATAGGACACCATGTGCCCTCTTGAGCTGGGTCTGGAGGAGTGTAGTACTTTGCAGCAGAGCTGTAGGAGCCCAATACAGAACTGCTCCACTCCCTCTCTCCCTTTTTCACCCACCTCTTGTTTTGTGCAGTGTGGCACCAGCCTTGGTCTTGGGACCATAGAGAAGCTGTATGTCAGGGCCAAGAAGATGCAGCTGCAGGTACCAGAGCAGCCCGTGCTATGGCTGGGTGCCCAAATCGGGGGTCTAGAGCAGGTCCTGGCAGCCTGTGAGTGACAAACTGCAGAGCAGGCTGACAGGGACTGTCACCAAGCCAAGGAGAGCTGTGCCACCAGAGCTCGTGTGTCTGATGTGGCTGCTGACATCCTCCAGTGCCACCCCCATGGGGCTGCCTTTGCTCCCTGTTCTGGATGCAAATGCAAACCCCATCCATTTAGTGGATTTGGGTTGGCATCAGTGTCCCCTGGTAACCCAGCCTCTTTCCAATGAGCTCTTGCGTCCTCTGCCCTCTGCACCCTGGGGACTGCTGCTTTTGCATGCGGGTGAGCACTAGTGGAGCTGGAGCTCCTCTCTTCAAGGGAAGGCTGGTACATCCACCCTAGTGCAACCCACCTTCCTCTGACCGCTCACCCAGGAGCAAGCTGCCTTTTCATCCCATCCCTCTTCTCTCCCGCAGGCACGTACCAGGGCCAGTTCACCAACGGCATGCGGCACGGCTACGGCGTGCGGCAGAGCGTGCCCTACGGCATGGCCTCGGTGGTGCGCTCCCCGCTGCGCACATCCCTGTCCTCCCTGCGCAGCGAGCACAGCAATGGCACCCTGCCACAGCAGGACTCGCCCGCCGCCAACGCCGAGAGCCTGCCCGTCTCACCCACCATCACCCGCGGTGGCTTCGCCCTCAGCCTCTATGCAGAGGTGGAGGCTGGCAAGCCCAAGAAGGGGGGACTCTTCCGCCGGGGCTCCTTGCTGGGGAAGCTGAAGAAGTCCGAGTCCAAGTCATCCCTGGCCAGCCAGAAGAGCCGCATCAGCTTCCTCAAGAGCGAGAGCGGGATCAGCTCAGCCGCCAGCGATGCCACCTCCACGGTCAGCCTGGGCGAGGGTGCTGAAGGTGAGGAGTACTCCCCCTTCGAGTCCGACATCGACGCCACCACCACGGAGACCTACATGGGTGAGTGGAAGAACGACAAGCGCGCCGGGTTTGGTGTCAGCGAGCGCTCCAGCGGGCTCAAGTACGAGGGTGAGTGGCTGGATAACCTGCGGCACGGCTACGGCTGCACCACGCTGCCCAGCGGCAAGAAGGAAGAGGGCAAATACCGCCACAACGTCCTCGTCAAGGGCATGAAGAAGCGTGTGATACCCCTCAAGAGTGCCAAGATCCGGCAGAAGGTGGACAGGAGCGTGGAGGGGGCTCAGAGGGCTGCGGCCATCGCCCGGCAGAAGTCAGAGATTGCAGCGTCCAGGTGGGTGCTTGGGGCTCCAGCACGCAGGTCCCTGTGGTGATGGTGTTCTCCATCCCATGTGTCTCTGGAGCAGTGCTGTGTGCTTCCTTGGCACATGAGTCAAATGGGCTCTCTGCAATTTCTGTTTCATTCTTCGTGCTGAATGCTGTCAGAGGGGGGCTGAGGGCCCTTATGGCAGCGCAGTGATGTTCGGAACATGTCCCATGTCCTCTTTCTCACCCCTTCTCCTGTCCCCCCACATTCCTGGTCCATGGGGGAGCTGCTGGACAGCCGAAACTTGCCCCAGTGCTCAGTAGGATGGAGAGCATGAGCTGATGGGATGGGAGCACCCCGGTGCTATGCGAGGCTGCTGGAGCCACTGGGTCATTGATGGGACAGGATGAGAAATAGTGGGGTTTGACTGTAGTAAATCCAGCTCAGGAGCAGCAAGAGAGACATGTTCCAGTTTGTTAATCAGGTCTGCAGCAAGACATGTTTCAGCCTGGGTGCTGAACCTGGTGTGACTTTGTGGGTAGCTTATGGGATGCATTAGGGTTGTTGTTTAATTTTAGTGGCTTGATATAATGGACTTTCT
>JBCJKH010048705.1:0-31002 GCA_039877255.1 Loriculus beryllinus
CTTCCACTAGAGCAGGTTGCTCCAAGCCCCGTCCAACCTGGCCTTGAACACTGCCAGGGATGGGGCAGCCACAGCTTTTCTCAGTAACCTGTGCCAGGGCCTCACCCCTCACTGTGAAGAATTTCTTCCCAATGTCTAATCTAGATCTACCCACTTTCAGGTTAAAGCCATTCCCCCCTGTCCTGTCACTACACATCCTTGTAAAAAGTTCCTCTCTTGATTTCTTGTTGGCCCCTTTAGGTACTGGAAGGCCACAATAAGGTCTCCCTGGAGCCTTCTTTTCTCCAGGCTGAAGAAGCCAAACTCCCTCCATAGAAGACATGCTCCAACCCTTTGATCATCTTTGCAGCCTCCTCTGGACTTACTCCAAGGGGGCCACATCCTGTTTATGTTGGGGACCCCAACATTTCCAAAGGTTTTCCTACCCTTTTCACATGAACCACCCAGCCACCAGCACATGACACCAACATGAAAATATGAAATACAAAGTATCACATACGCAGATACAGTGAAGAAAATACAACATGGTGACAATATAAGGATGCAACAGGTTGATGAGATCAGGACATCAGTTTGAGTGAAATTACACTGAGGAAAGCCAGACACATACTACAGTTCTATTTACAAAGCTATAAATCTTCCTTTGCATTCAAAATGTTACAAAAGAACCCTTTTCAGAAGCACTCAGAGGTGTTTTTAGCATTGTATGGTATTAATAGACAGACTTTTTCCATCTGTGTCTTAAAGGTAGAAGTATTTAAATAATGCAGGTTGTTTTCATTCAGCACAAAAAGAATCCCTGGAACACTTTAAATTTAGATTTCTCTTTTAACAATATGATTGTTACTATCACAGTCACTTAAAGAGAGGTGACATCCTAATTAGCATTCACCAAGAGAAGATGTAACCTCCCTTCTAAAATAGTTTCTGAAAGAATTGTGACTATTATGAATTAGCAAAGTGAAACATTTATATCTGTGCTGGAGGAAAACCTGATTTCAGGCTTATTCCCATCAGTGTTGGCTGAGCAAATGGTACCAAAGCCAGCACTTCTCCTGCCCTGTAACCTCTGACTGCTGGGTGTAGGGCTCAGAATGTGAGTAACAATGGACTACTTCTCCCTTCAGAGGCACAACAACACATTTCAATTATCAAGGGTTGCTCAGGACAGATTTTGTGACAACAAAACTACTCTGGTTTGGGAAGGTACCCCAAACTGGAATATTTGTTCTGGTAAATTCAAAAATACATATGCATTTTATTTTGCTACAGAAGTGCTTATACTGTGTGTGCAGCTATTCCCACATAAATGTCTCTAGATAATGTACTTCTGCACTGCTATCTCCTGCCTATAAGGGAAGAATAAGTGATGTGTGACTTGGACTGTAAAGGCACAGTAAAACAGTGGGGCTGCTGCATATAGATGAGGTTCAAGTATACACATGTGCATATTGCTTGTTCAGCAAAATCAAGTCTGAAAGCTCAATGTGACACAAAGTTCCCATTTTAAAGTGAGCATATTGTGTCATAAGAATTCTACATGGTCTCAGTCAGCAAACATCTGTCTGAGTGAAACAAAAACCTGATTACAGCTGAAAGGAAATGTATTCAATAGGAGAATAAAGGCCTGGGGCTTACTACAATGTTAAGGTTTTCAGTAAAATGAAATACTGCACTGTTTCAAACCTACGTAGTTTGATGGCTCAAGATTGTAAGGAAAGTGAGACTCCTGGCCTTCCCTCAGCCCACATGCTCCACAGCACATCTGGGAGTCACCCAGAGTAACCAAGGGTAGACAAGATTTGTCCCTTACTAACAACAGCCACACTTTCTGCTATATGAATAGCATCCAGACTTTCCCTCCTCTTAAGATGGTTCAATAACATACATTGCTTTTACTACGTATAGATAGAATTATACAATTAACTAGGTTAGAACAGACCTTTAAGATAATCAAGTCCAACCTTCACCCCATGACTGCCAAGTCCACCACTAAATCATGTCACTAAGACCTTCTTACAAAGACCTTCTCCAAACAATGTATGTATTTTATTGCATTAACTTGGGTCCAAGCTCCTGTTTTCCTCTATTCTGAGGGCACTCTGTCCAGAGGTAGAAGGAGCCTTTGACCTTTGATGTAAACCGTGGGACATGTTGCACTATATGAACTATATATTTGTACATACTGTGCACAGGTGCACAGACTTCTCTATCATATGTTACCAGCTTGCAGAAATATCTCCCTACTGCTTTTAACTTCTGCTTTGCTGCAAGGGATGTTCAGTATAAGAAGAAGTTAAGACCCCAACTCTAAAACCCGTGCTAACCAAAGAGATAACATCAGCAGAAATACAGGAAGGCTCCATGACTGTTCTCTGCAATAATTATTTTTATTTTCCACATGGGTTGTTCATATTTAGGTCACTGGTTTTGTATTTCCAAACTGAGCAGGATCTGCCTTGTACACCCTGTACAGGCAGACCAGGAGACACTCAAACAGGGAGAATAACCTCATGTTCTCCTCACAGCCCCTGTCCCCCATCAGCTTATCTCACAGTCCATCCCACCCCATTCCTGTGCAAGCAAATAGTGCACATAAAAAGCGCAAGGCCAACCATTTTTAAAGCCTGCAAAGAACAAACTAACCCTGTAGAAGACCAGAAGCAAATCTCATGGAGTTATCTCCAAGCTCACCTATGCACAACACAGAAGGCAGACGAGGGCAGGAAACCCACCCTGTGAGGCTAATAAGGCAGGAGGCTTCTGCTTCTCTGGGCCTTAATGGGGTTTTGTCAATCATAAGAGATGCTGACAGTTCTCACAACAAGGTGGACACAAACAAGTTAGGGTAAATTGCAGCCTTCTTGTAGTCAATAGTAGCTCAAGATTATTTTCTTTTTTAAAATTACAGTTTGCTGACTTCATCCTTAATTGCAAGGCAAGCAAGCACCCTGCTTTTAACAGCTGCTGCTAAAAGAGGAAGTATTTCTCCCCCTGCAATACACACACTACTTCCCTCAGAATAAAAACTGGCTGAAATAAATTTATTTACTGAAGTCAGCATTTTATTTCCTCTAGGAGAAAGCAGACTTTGTGCATTGTAAATACTTTATTAGAGTTCACTCTAGACAACAAGACTGAATCCACAGGCAAACAAATTCCATATTCCTGTTTCCTAGTTTAGAAATAGAAAAGGAGACAAGGGACCTGCAGTGGTACTAAATCACATTAGCCACACTGCCAGCAGTATGAAGTTAGTGATGACGGGTAAAATGAACATCAAGCTTCAGGACCAGGTAACTCACAAACTGAAAGCACAGGTAACACTGCTGGTTTTGCTGCCGTTGACCCCTGCAATGCAGCTTCTCCTAAGGCAGCTAGAGGAGACAGCTACTGTAGCAGATGGGGAACTGAGAAATGGAGAAATATATCTAGCAGCTCCTGCTCCAAAAATACACCAGCACAAAGGGCTGAGTGTAAGCACGAACTGCAACTAACCCGTAGTTCCAACCAGAGGGCAAGAGGATGGGCATGGGCTGCCAACAGCTTTTGTCCTTGCAGATACTCCAGTGTCTAATAAAGGGTAGAGATATTGGATTTTCACCTGCAGCCATGGGGTCTGAGCAGGATTCCTCTCTTCTATCTGGAGGCCCCTTGTCAGAAAACCTTT
Source organism: Loriculus beryllinus (assembly GCA_039877255.1). Taxonomy (NCBI): domain Eukaryota; kingdom Metazoa; phylum Chordata; class Aves; order Psittaciformes; family Psittacidae; genus Loriculus; species Loriculus beryllinus. The sequence goes on from JBCJKH010048705.1 coordinate 3,671, forward strand.
GGGAATAAGAGCTGGAGGTCTCCATCCCCATAAGCTTTGGCTGAAATTGTTCACTGAAACATCACACGAGAACTTTTTCCCTATGAAGCAAAGCTAAAAATAAGGGAAAAGCCCAAGGTTCAAAAACAACACAGCAAGTTAACTCCTGACAGCACAGCCCCATCAACCACAAGTTTAATGTGCCCAGAGAAAAGGGCTGTCCCAGCTCTATAGAACAGTGACTTCAGTGTTGGCATGGAGGTACAACATGCTTTGGCAAGGCAGAGGGGCATAGTAGGCTGTCACAGCCCCAGAGGTAGCAGATGACACATCACAGACAGTCCCCTCACACCATCCTTTACCAAGTATTACCATGTTCTGGCATTGCCCTGCTGTGCAGCTGCCAGCTTTCAGGTGGCATAGGAAAGAATAGTTGCCTTCGCCCCTGCTTCCACTGGACAGTCTGACAGCCATGGACTAAAGGAAGCACCATATCTCAAGCACTAGATGTTTGTAATTATAGTAGCATGGGTGATCACACACACTCTCAGGCCTCTGTCAAAAAATCCCATGATTACATCAACCACTATAAGAATTCAAGGTGTTCAGATAACTTTTGGTCATCTTTCAGTTTAAAATGAAAACAAGCTCAAATCCCATTTTCTGTATGAAAAGAGGAATCTATGGGAAAGAAAATAATTCCTTTACTGTTTCAAGACTGACTAGGTATTCTGAAAGGGTATAGAGACACCTGAGCTCAGAGCAGCCATCTAAAGGGAAAGTAAACAACTTTAGCAAGAAAACAGAAAACCAAAACCAAAGCCAACAACCCAAAATTCCCTTTTCTACATGCACAAATCCCCCTCAAAATGGGATGAGAACACCACTGTATTTTAAAAAAAGATCTCTCAGAAAGAGTTGACAGAAAACAGGAATCATCCCAAATATGCCTCAAAACCAAGTAATGCTGCTAGATTCTTCTGTTTTCTGTTGTATGAGAGGAAGTGGTGAAATATGGGTCAGGACTTTCCCATTCTTAAAGTTTTCTTACATGTTCAAGACAAACGAATGCAAGGGGAAGCTTTATGAATATTCACTAGCTCAACTTAAGAGACACTTATTCCAAGTACTCTATCCAGTTAAGATGTGCACTTGAAGAGAAAATGGAGTTTAAAAATCTTGGTCTCTTGAAATTTTTCAAGGCTTTATACAGCTATTGCTCATTTTACCTACAGGAAGAGACAGACTAGGCAATCAGTTTTCCAAGAGATGGTAGGTACAGCTAGAAGAAAAATACAGCCAAGTACTTAAGAACAGCCAGACAGATTCACATACCTGCCACATGGCCAGAGCTATAATCATGTCAGGTGCTGTCAAGGTTAAGTCCTCTGCTAATAAACCACAGATAAATCAGCAACAGGTTGGTTTGGAAACTACAGGCTAGATCTTTGCCGGAAAAGAGAATTAAGCTGTTTTGACAGCTCTTTTCTGTTCTTTTAAATCTCTTGTTATGTACTGCCATAAACAAAAGGATTCAGAGTTTACTTAATGAGCAGGCACTGAAAGTCAAGGAAGTTCACAGTGCATGCTGAGTGGCAGCGTACAATGTGCTGCCAACTGTATTCAATAGTCCAGATTCTCCAATTACTTCATTTAATATGGCTTTTGATATTAACAGTACTGGCTATGCAAACACTCTTCCCAAGCACAGCTGGGAGAGGACAGTCAGTTTATGACACTGGCTTTAAAAGCACAGGCATCAGTGCATTAGTCTTAGGCCTAAAGAAAGCTCAAGAGAGCTATCATCTCAGGGCATCAAGCAACAACATACATAATGAAAAACCCAGAGCTGACTTAGGAAATGTCTTTGGTCTGCCTGGCCTACACAAAAGGTGATGGGGCTTGTCCCAACAGGTGGAGATGAATACATGCTCCCAGGAAAGCTGCACACCCATCAAAACCCACATCTCCGATCACTATAGCCAGAGCCACCCATTCAGCAGCCTAAAAGCTCTGACCCATCAGACAGCAAGCAGCAAAGAAGAAAACATTACTTACTGGGTAAAGAAAGAGGAGGGTGACTGGTCATTACAGGTGCTTGTGAGGATGACACCAAGGAAATGAGAGCTAGAAACATGGGCCTTAGTAATATGAGACTCAAAACTGATGTGATATGATAGAGTCTTAAAAAGTCCTTGATCATTTTAATGTAGTTGTCCACAGAACTAGAAATTAATTTGCTCTTGTGTTGTTTGGTCAGCACTGAAGTCATTTTTGAAAACAGATCTATTAGAAAAGAAAGATCAGATCTATTAGCGTGCTGTTAGGCTCTGTTACAGCAGCTCACCCAAAACAAAACCCCACAGTACAACTGCAGGAGACTGTGCAGATGAAATAAAACCTGAAACCAGTTTGTGCTAAAATAAATAGACAGAGCCACAAAGATGGCAGTTCAGCAGCTGCAGACAGTTAAGCAGCTGCAGAGCCTGGCCACAGCTTTGGAGTAATCCTCAAGAAAGTCTCTTTAAATAATAATAAAAATGAAAAAGAACCCCCAATAAGGACTCTCCACTACAAAGGAAACCTCAACAGCCAAACGAGAATTACTTCTGCACTGCTCATCTTTACAGGTTTGCAGACAGCTGGAAATTATAGTTCAGAAGGGCCTGCACTTCTGATTCATCTCAAAAGCTTGTGCATTTGGAAGCCCTACAGTGACAGCACAGGGCACTGACTCAGGATCTGGGTGATTTAGCTGAAGCACTCTAAGATGCTCTTACCAGCAGCTGTGGCTCATCTCACCCCTCTGGCAGGTTTTCCTCCCTGCTCCTATCAGGGCAGCATAAGGGAAGTGCAAATGCTCCTCCAACTGCTGCAGTCCACGCCCACCTTACAAATCCAAACTGAAGTTGATGGCAGTTAACACTAACACAGTAGGCAGCCTTACTCTCATCCTACCTCTGCTTCAGGGCAGAGGAAAGCAGAAGATGAATACTGCTAAGGGACTGTGACATCTCAGCTCCACTCTTGAATCTAGAAAACCTCATGAGTCAGAGCCTTAGACAACAGCAATGTTAGTTATGGTTCTGCTAATTTTAGCTCATGCTTAACCCACAGTTCCCAAGTCCCTGCAACGCCTTTCCAGGTGCCAAAAGCCACAACTACTCTATACCTCAACTGCCAAAACATACATCTTTCCCAGCTGAGAGGCTCTGACATAAACTATATGCTGCAGAAATACATTTTTTTTTCAAATACAGACAGCAAGAGGAAGAAAACAAAGATGGCTTTATTTACCCTACTGCTGCGTGTGTATCTTAAAATAAGGAACAGGAGTTCAGCTGCATAGTTCCTGCGTTTCAGAGTCCATTCTGGGACATGCAAAACAGACTTGGTGCAGAGGGCAGCTCAGGAGCGTCCCATAGCAAGGTAGCAAACAGCCTGCCAAGGCCAGCTTCAACTCCAAGGAGGAAAAGGAGAGAAAGGGGCAATGGAAACAAACACACACTTCACACACTCCCCTCAGAGTAAACCGGGAAGGCTTTTAGAAGCAAACAAACAACCCCACACCCCTGTAGTCTCAGAAAGCCACCCAAGCAGAATGCTTTTTACTACCCTGACTGAAGGGTTTGTTTTATAAGAGTTTCCACAGATTTAGTCAACCTTACCAGCCTCCTCCTCCTCTCCTTATTCACACTCAACTGTGAAAGGGACTTCAGCTCTCTCCAACCAATTAAAAACTAATTGAAGCAACAGACTGGCACTATACAGCCTGAGCAGTCTGAGACTGAAGACTCAGCTCGGATGAGGCCTACACAATGTCATAATATTTCATTTTATTTAACCTCATAAAACAAAGAGCTGAAAAGTGTATTCGCTGGGATCCAATCCTGCAAAACAATTCTTTATTGCAGCTCAAGCCCACTGGGTTCAAAGGAACAGTCCACATGTACTTTACTGTATGCGTGCACCACAGAGCCTGTAGGACCAGAGCCAGGGTTTATTTATTTGTAAAGCTCTGTGAGGAAGTTACGCACACACACAGTTTCTCTCTCAGAAAATAAAGCTGGTTAGAATGTAAGTTAGTGTATTTTGTTTATTCAAGGAGACATCCTCACCCCTTTAACTGAATGAACAATAAACCATTAGGATAGATTTGTCGACACTCGGATATAACCTTATCTTTTCTGATGTAGGCAATTACCTTTATTACTGCTAGGACAGTAAACTATGTTAAAGAATTTCTGGAAAGAATTCTGTCTCTCAAAGACAAATAAGATTTGTAAGTATTTATGACAAACCCAAATCTTTCTACCTTACAGATACTAAGCTTTGTGCCTGCTTCTACCAATGAGGTCTTCAGGAACTGGATCCAGAGTTTCAAATACTCTCGAAGAAGTGCTGCAAATCACAAATGGGTATAAGTATGTAGCACTGACAATCTGAACAGCCCAGCAGCAAGAAAGATTTCACATACACCCATACCGCTCCTATTGAAATCTCTTCACTGAACAATATGCAACCAACAATTTTGATGAGACATTCCTAACTTGTGGTCCATGCAACAGACGTAAGGCTATGAAAAGAGGCCAGGAGGCTAACCTGGTAAGGAAGGGAAGGAAAGCAGCCGGTGTGAAGGAGTCAGGATTGGTAGACAACCTCCTGACACAACTCAGGCACAGAGCCCAAAGAAGCAGATCTACATTTCTGAAACCAAGGATTTTCTTTTGGACGCAAAGAAAAGAGAGTTGCAAGGTGGCAGAGGAGAACTGCTTTTGTGTGTGGACAGTAAGTGTGTTTTAATTGACTGCAGAAAGAAAGGAACAAGGGCAACCCTTAAGGCAGCTGGTGGTGATTATTTGGAAAGAGTAAGTTTGGCACACAGACTAAGCCCTCAAAAAGTCCTCAGTCAAACCTGGAAATGAATGGAGAAGAAAACGCTGAAGTGTATTTGTAGATGGGGATTATTTGGTGTGGAATCGGAGATCTGAATGAAGAGTGCAATGACAGGGTAGATTCAATTGAAAAGAAGAAAAGAAGATGAAAAAAAAAAAAAAACCAGGAAAAATTGCACGAGGCTTTCTTTGCACAAGCTACACTTGTTACAGTGTACCCAACATGCAAATGCAAGGCTGATGGAAAAACTCAGAAGAGCAAGCCCATGACAAAAAACCTGGTTCACAGCAAAACCAACTCAAAGAGGCTCTGAATTGACCTGTAACTGTATCTCTTTCTTTCACAAGTTTGAATGCGATCATCCTTAATAATTAAAGGCACTTAGGTGCTCACAAAACCCCTCTTAACAACCATGCAAAGCAAGGAAATTAACTGAGCAATGTGGCAGCCTGACCCCGTACAGGCATCCCCCAAGGATCTCTACAGCAAGCAGTTAACTCCAGTTCGCTCTGTGGCCTTCAGCACTGAAGAGTTTGTTAGAAAGCAGAGAGCAGAAGGCGAGCAGACTGGTGTGAACCGTGGAATTTCAAAAAGCTCATCTCTCCCATGCACAATGCATGCCAAATCTTAAAATTCCTGCAGCATCCAGCTATGAAGCTACAATAAAAGAGAAAAACAGATGGCTAAAGCCTTTCGGGAGGGAGGAAAAAAAAAAAAAAGGAAGATTAAGCATTACTTCATTTCCAAAAGAGAAAGACAGATATTTGAAAATACAGACTCTACCTCAGACCATACCTAATTTGACACAAAATGAGGCAAACTGCCTTTTGGAAATGAAGCCTGTCTTCAGTTGTGGCAGCATGCAAGTTGAACCCTCTTAGAACATCATGGCTTGCTGTATTTTTAGGCAGGATTTAAAAGCAAAGCAGGTCATGTAGGAGATGATAGATATTGCAGACATTGTAAAAAAAATAAAATAAAAAAAAGAAACAATAAAATAACCTATTTCTTTATCTCTAAAGTACCCTTGAATGAAAAATCCTGTAGAGAAGCCTTTTTATGCTTACCCTTCTCCAGCATTTTAAGCAGTTAGCACCAATGTTCAGGTGCTTTCTTGCTCATAGAAGCAACCAATGGACAATGACATATTAAGAACTTGGCATCCTCAGCTCAGTAATTTAGGCCATTTTCTGTGAAAACCAGTGAATATTATACTTGAAGCCTCTACTGAGTCCTTGACTCACGAGAATACACACAAAAATAAGGACACATAAAAGCCATCCTATAGAGCTCCATGTGTTCAGCATTAGATGCTTCAGCAACTCTGTAAAACAGCTATCACAGCTTCGGGTCTAAGTACTGGAATGATCTTTGGTCCAAAGGAGTATTTTCATCCTGTGATGCTCCTCTGCTAAGCCTGTGCCTCAGACAAGCCTTGATTCAGTTGCCTGAACAGAGGCCTCCAGCAGCTGAGAAGCCCCAGGGTACACAAGAGATGCATGCCAGCCTGGCAGGCTTGACACAGGATCAACAGGAGACCTGGGCTTCTCCAAACTGGCAGCTTGCACTGGCAAGAAACCCAAAGGCATCTCAAACAGTGCTAGACACCAGTGCTCAGGCAACTGAACTGGATCCCCTGTGTAAGTCACAGCATCAACACATGCCAGCAATGCCCAGCACGCTCCTATCCCACACAGCAACAGTCTGCTCTGACAGCACAAAGCAGCAAAAACAACTTTTATTGTAGAAGCCTACGAAAAACACATGAGGCCGATTTCTGGTATTATTCAGTGGTTCTGCACTTAGGATAGCGACTAAATTAACTCTCTTCTGACATGCACAGTCCTTCCAGGCCAGGACTGCAGCTCACTGATGAGGGTGGTGGAAAACCCGGGGCTGTTCCAGCTTATTCCAAGGGTAAGTGGAGGATGACACACTCCAGCACAGCCTTTGAAAAAAAAACAAGTGCTTATATGATTAATGAAAGTATTACGTTCTCAAAGTAGCAGGAGTCACTGTGACCAAGACTGCATTTATTTATTTATTTTTAATGAAAGGCTCTAAATAAACAAAGTGCTCAATTTTTCAAAGGCATTGAGCATTCACAATCATAGAAACATAGAATAGTCAGGGTTGGAAAGGACCTTAAGATAATCAAGTTTCAATCCCCCTGCCATAGGCAGGGACACCCCACACTAAACCATGGCACCCAAGGCTCTGTACAGCCTGGCCATGAACACCGCCAGAATGGAGCATTGACAACTTCCTTGGGTAACCCATTCCAGTCCCTCACCACCCTAACAGTAAAGAATTTCTTCCTCATATCCAATCTAAACCTCCCTGTTTTAAGTTTTAACCCATTACCCCTTGTCCTGCCACTACAGTCCCTAATGAAGAGTCCCTCCTCAGCATCCTTATAGGCCCCCTTCAGATACTGGAAGGCTGCTCCATGAGGTCTCCACGCAGCCTTCTCTTCTCCAGGCTGAACAGCCCCAACTTTCTCAGCCTATCCTTATACAGTAATCAGGTCTGGGTCAGCAGGAGCAGCCAGAATGCCACAGAAGTGACTCAGTCCTGTTAATCACCTGAAAATAAAGTTTTTCCAATGAAATGGCGGACAACACTGGACATTCTATCACAACCTGTCACCCCTCAAATACAGCATCAAGGAAAAACGATCATCTGAGAGCATCTGCCCTTAATCATCAGCAGAAGCATGAATCAGAAATTACAGAGAACAGAAAAAGCAAGGAAAGGGAGTGGGGTTTTTTTGCTGGACAAATGCTCCTGTACCTGGAGATAATCCTTTTAAATACTGAAACAGTAACACCGGATTGGTAGAGATTTCCCACACAGCCAGCATAGCTACAGAAAAAAAGAGCAGGATCTATTTTGAACACTAAGCTATTCAAATCAATACATGTCCAGAGGAGATAAAAACTATTAAAGTCAACCAGAAATGCACCAAAGATCGCAATCCTCACGCGATCACTTACAAGAATACTCTAAAACACAAGTCATTTTCTGAAGAGTTAGGCAAACACAAACCCAACAGAAGATAGCAGCTCACAGGCAAGCATCCAACCTGCATTGGTCATGCACAATCCCTGCTCACAGACACATCTCAGTTCAAGTGTGTTTATGAGTGCATTGTCATTTATTTTAAAATATGAATGGAGCATTCTTTTCCTCCAGAAACACTGCATTGTTAAAATGCCAGTACATTAAAATAACTTACTGCTTACTACATTTCGATCAAACAAGCTACAGACTACAGCGTTGACACTTAATATATGCTGAGTGCTTTCAGCAGGAACAGCATAAGGAGTTCATTTCTTCCTTTTCTCACATGGGCCAAACTCAAGGATCAAGCTCTAGAAACAGAGGAAGAAATTATTTTGTCAGGACATGCAAAACTGTATCTTCTCCAAAGTTAAGAAAAGATTGAGTTGAAGATTCCCAAAATATTTATAGATTTACCCTTTTGTTTCATAGAGAAATTTAACTTATGGCAGAAATATCGTATTTCAGCATGCATGCTTAAAGAGCACTTTTGTTAAGGCTCTCCAAACAAGAGGAAGCAGAATAGAAAAGCTACAATCAAATGACTGTGTGAGTGATGTTTTTCCCTATTGTTATTTTTCCTAGAATTCATTCACATTTCACCACTATACTGTTGCTCCATCATAACCAACACAAGCACTGATCTTGCCTTTATTTAAGCTCAAGAACACAAAATGAAGGTTCAGAAAGACAACTTATTTTTAAAAACTCAGCTGCACATCTGATTTTGAAAGGCTGTTTCAATACTTCGCACACAGGCATTTTGCTAGGTGGGCACTCTAGTTTATGATTAAACAATAAGCTAATTGTTTGTAAAATAACAAGATCGTTCACAAGAGAACTTTTGTGTGCAAATTCTTCTTAAATCAAGTGAAAGTCAGCTGCAGATCCAATCTGAACATTTCCCTGCAGCATTCATACTTCAGTGCTGAAGCATTCTGCAAATTCTCATGCAAGGAGTGAATCAAAGTGAAAATGAAAGCCAAAACAGGCTACTTCATGCAAACAAAGCATTAAAAGTAATAAACACAACCGCTAAATTGAACCTGATAAATCAAAATTACCGTGGAGAGCTCTTTGGCCTGAAATAGCAGATCGCATGAGATAATCATGACAGCCTCTTTCAACTGTTAAAACCGTTTTATTTGTAGCTTATTCTGTGAATCCAAGTTCAATTTCCAAAACAAATCTCTTCTTACTGACCTTTCAAAACATTTTAGGCAAGAAGATAACCTGTTACAGAAAAATTAACCTGAAAGTGTTTCTTTAAGACAGAGCAACAAGCAGCATCCCAGCATACTTGACAGAGATTTCCAACTCCAAGACATAGAATTTAAATTTGTAGAGGCAATTACTCATAACCAGTGCAAGCAACCAATGCAAGTGCCAAACTTGCCAACAAGAACAAAGGCCAAGTATTAGAAAGGAGGCTGCAGTCTATTACAAGGCAACTTGAACATCTCAGTCCATGAGGTCTGGAAAGTACTTTCTTTGTCCCCTGATACTACAGACTCTCACTAATGCGAGGAATTATGTCAGCAATGTCAATATTCCAAATATATAAAACAACACTTAAGTATTAGTATAATGGAGATCTTTACCTGACTATTTAAAAGCTGCTTCTACTCTTCCCTAGCAGATTTATTTAAGCTCACTCCACACAGGAAGGAAGATGTGCCAGACCCATACCATTAACTGCTAACCGCTGTCTAGTCAGCTCCAAAGCCATCCAACTGGACCATCACTGCACAAAATTATCATCTAAAACACCTTAAAAGAATTCCCAAGGATCTGTCTCTTGCCTCTTCCCATTAAAATGTGGAATGGAACAAGGAAAAGAAGGAAAGAGAAAACACCAGCAGATGCAAAAGTCAAAACTGAAATGGGGATTCACCCAAGATTAACACACCATCGTCTTTCAGGACTCATCTCAAATGCCTCAGTAAGGTAACCACAGTGTCAGCAGATAACACTCAGCACCAAAAGTTGAGCTGGAAGCTGGAGAACAGCTCACAGGAAATATTTAATTAAACAAAGATATCAAAAACTAAAACCACCAAAACCCAAAACCAAAACCACACCACCAAGTCACACATACCAAGCTAATAAACACACTGTCCTCTGCATGACAAAAACAATGCCAGCTTAGAAAAATCAGTGTACAGGACAAAACCAACAGGTCCAAGATAAACACACAGCAAAACAATCATCCATCAAGAAAGAAAAGCACCCCACACTGCTGCTTCATGCAAAAGAAAGCAAGGGGAGAAGGCAAAGCATGCATATCAAACAGTACAAAATGAGCAACATCCTTCCTATTTCAGCCCCATCAGCTTACTTCACTCATTCGTACAGCAACATGAGCGCCTCTTACCATTTTTTTGTGCACTCGACCATCAGCTCCTGGTAAGAGGCCACAAACTGGAACTTGGAAGCATGTTTCCCAACACGCTGCAGTCTTTTCCAAACTGAAGCCATGATGGTAAGAACTACCAGTCCTCTCACACAGTAGGAACTCTGCTAACAGCAGTGTAGGTTGAAGAGCGTGTGTGCTCGATACTAGCAGATTTATATACAGACACAGTAAAAACAGTGCGTGAAGAAGTTGATAGGATGTCTATAATTCATATTCTGCCTCTCCCTTCTTCACGGTAAATCCCAGTCTAGCTGAGTGGCTCATCACTGGACAGGAGCAGCACGCAATAGGAGTGGATAGGTAACTGAAAGGAAGTTCTCTCATGGAATCATCATTCTTCACACAGCAGATGATGTGGGGACTGCAGGACTGGAAGACAGATAGAGCAGAGGGGATAAAGCATTGGTTAATATACTCCAGACTACAGTGCTGCAACTGCACGTGATCTTGAACCTTTCAAGCAACCACAACAGACCACAGAAACATACCCCCTTCCTGCTGTCATCCCCCCTCCCTCCAATTAAATAAATAAATAAGAATGCTGCAGCAATTTCAGGAATGCAAACCACGAGTCTGTTTGGAAACATATCAACATGTCCTTTTATCAGCACCATCATAACTGGCAACAACAACAAAAAAGGGCAGGTCAGGGCCACACCGAATCCTTATGAAGCATCTCCAGGAAGCAATGCGAAGTGGCTGAGGTGCTGCCAATGTGCACCCAGAGGGAGGGACACAGGGAGATGAAAGCAAGTTCTTTGTCTTGATGACAAAAGGTGTAACAGTTGTTTCCTCTCATGCACACGCACACCTCCTGCTCCTATTTCTCCTTCCAAGGAGAAGGAACAGCCAAGAAGCCGACATGGGAGTGCTACTACTTAAATGCCTGTGCCAAGGTGAGGAGGAGGAGGATGAAAGATGAAAGGGCATTTCTTGAGCCCTCGCTACATCATACTGAAATGGAAATGCCTCTCCATCCTGAACCGAGAAACGCTCACCAGGGAGGCAAAAAGAAACCCAGACAGGTCTTTTCCCTTCATAGGAAAGCAGCATCTCTGCTGGGTGTGGAGGAAAAAGCCTCTTCATTGGGAACGTAGGGAAGCAAATGGTGTCGGCACCTGGCGAAAAGGCCGGGCAGGATGGCATCAAGGTGCCAAGGAGGCAACCTGGCTCCAGGAACGTCCCGCTGAGGGAGGGGGGCCCGTCCCCGCGCCCTGTCCCGCCCCACCAGCCCCTGTCACCTCAGCGCCCAGCCCGTGGGGCAGCGCCCCCCGCAGCCGTTAGCGTTTAAAACACTAAAACGCCAACGGCAAGGAGCAAGGGAGGGGGGAAGAGGGAACGGGACACAGGGCAGCGCCGTGGCACTCACCTGCCCGGCTCCTCACGGGCGGTCCGCGCCGGGCGGGCGCTGGCACCACACGGCAGGCGACAGTCAGCGTTGCCGCTGCCCATTACTGCGGCAACCCCGCCGGCGGCAGCGCCCTGCGGCTGTCCCCGTCCTCCTGCAGCCTCATGGCGAGCACAGGGCACGCTCCGCTCCCGCTCTCCTCGCCTCACCCCGAGGAGCCAGGCAGCCTGCGCGGGTCCCGCCGCGCCTCACGCCGCCACCACCATCGCCCTCCTGCCGGCGCCGCGCCTCACCCCACAGAGCCGCTCCCCCCGCCCCCGCCGCCCGGCTCAGCCCGCCCCCGCCACGCCATTGGCTAAGCGTCTCTCTTCCCGTAGCCTATTGGCTATAGCCCCTATCAATCACCTACGGGCGAAAGGGGCGATCCTCGCGCAGCAGAGAGAGGGAGGCAGTGAGAGCAGACTGAGCTTGCAGGCCCTCTTCTCCCGCCCCTGACTGCATCTCTTTTGTGATTGGTGGCAGCGCTCTAAGAGGCGGGGCTTCTTGAAAGGAGGAGCTATGCGATAGGTGAATGACGCTGTCCGTCAGCACGAAAGTGTCCGGTGATTGGCAGCGGCGCTTCCTAAAGCCGGGGGTGGGCGTGGCGCCAGCAGCAGGCTGTCAGGGGAGGGGCGTGGCCCCGCGGCGGCGGGCAGCGGCCGTCGGGACGCGATGTCGCCGTCGGAGGGCTGAGGGGGGTGGAAGGGCCGCTGAGGGGAGCGGAACGGGGTCGGGGGGGAGCCCCGGCCGCGGCCGGTCGGGTCGGCGAGGGGCGGCTGACGGGAGGGAGCGGCCGCGGGAGGCGGGCGGAGACGGTGGGAGGGGAGGGAAAATCACGGCGGGGGACGGTACCGGCAGCGGGGCCGTCCCTGAGGAGGTGTGGGCGCAGCGGGATGCGGAGCCCTTTGCTGGAGGTGCGCTGGAGGCCGCGTGGGGGTCCAGTGAAATGAAAGGTGGAATTAGATTCTTTTGCTGATTTCCCTCGGTTATGTGCTCTGTGGGCTTCACCCAAACACTGGGGTTTGGCTGTTGGGTGCAGGTTGATGTAGATGTATCTGCAAGGGCGAAGGGAGCCGTAAAGGGGTGATCCCTGTGGGAATTCCCTGCTCTCCCGGCTGCCGCATGGCCCAGTGTGGTGCCAGATACAAGCCCTCGGTGCTAGGTTCCGGCTTTAATCTAAGGTGAAATGGCAGTTTATTCCAGTTCAGAGAGGAAATGCCACGCTGCTTCCTGCCCTTCCAAAGCCTCCCTTTAAGTCACAGATCCCAAAGCGCTGTTGGCAACAAGTGGATTCTGGAGTCAGGATAACGTCGTGCGGGAGCTAATCCTGAACCTATCAGCCAGCCAAGTAAGAAACTAAGCCAGCTATCAAGTGGAAGCACGGGGAAATAAGAAAGGTAATGCAGTGGAGGTCTGAGAGCAGCTGTGAAATTGAAGCCTCGGGGCTTTGCAGTCCTCTCTTCTTTCTCATGACAAACCAAACGGGGTCCAAGCCTGATCTATGGACTGGGAAGCTCTTTATCCCTGTCTTTTCCTCCTCTTTCCTAAGCTGCCCTCTGTGCTGGCGTATCACAGCGGCTGCCGGCATTCAGTGGCTGCAGTGAAAGGAGAGAAAAAACGGCTGTGTGGATGGCCACAGGCCTAAGCTGAACTAAGTGACTTTGGAGAAGGGGAATATCTGAGCTATTAAAAAGGTCAGCCCCTTGCTTATAATGTGCTAGTCTTCATTCCTTTGCCTTCTCTCAGGACAGATTTACTTATCCGAGCTGCCAGAGGGCATGCATTTTCTACCTATTTGGAGCTGTCCTGGAAGAAGTAGTGATTTTCCTTCTTAAAGCATTACACTGGGATGTGAAATACAGTTGTTACTTAACACAGATTTTCTCGGAAATGTTCTCTTTTCCTGCATATTTCTGAAGTTACAATTTGAAGATTTTTACACATTTGCCTAAGATTTCTGTCCCAGTTTTGCAGCTGCTCTGTGCACACAGAGTAATTTCAACACACTTGAGGGAGGCATTGCTGGGTTTTGTAAGTGCAGATCACCTGCTTAGGATGTGGGAAACGAGGCCAGGATTTTCAGAACACATCAGAACGCGCAGTCTGGAGCACACATATGCTTGGTTCTGACTTGGAAAACACCAGATGGAAATCTGGCAGCTGTAAGGTGCATCAAACAAGTCATTTAAAATTCCAGTGGCCCTGAGGAGCTCCTTGGTTACTCATACCAGGGAAATACCAAGAGTCAGTTGTCCTGATTTTGTTTCAAAAGATGTCTTTATTCTGTATATACTAAAGGGGTTGACCTGTAAGCTGCTGTGATTTATCTTCTGAATACCATGCAGCATCCAGGCTAATTCCTAAGACAATCTTTGGCCAAGGCCTTTTTTCCTCTAATGAGAGAAACATTTTCTGTCCTGTGGAATAAACACGGAAGGTCTGGTGGTTGGTTCAGTGACTTGTGTTTCAAACATCATTATTTATTAACATTTTCCACTTCTTTCCTTTGAGTTACACCAGGCCTAAGAAGTACACAGCATAAGGCTGCTTCTTTCTTCATTGTGTGGGGACACTTATAACACAGGCAGTTATCCTACAGACTGTCTATTTATTTTACAAGTTTTAAGAGCAGGAATCCTCAGCTCTAACAATTTTGGGGAAGCTTCAGGAGATTTCAAAGAGTGTGAGCAATTATTTTGGAAAGAAAGGCAAGATCTGCAGCTGCAGATTAGAAGCTAGAGGCCACCTCAGTGTTCTCAGGTTACTGGACTGGGTCCTAGACCAGACCAACTCAAAAGCCCTTGTGACTTCTGTTGGCGGCTCACAGCCCAAAGGAACCAATAATCGGCAAAAGGGATTAGCAAAGGTATGGGTGAAGAACCCCATTCCCCTTCCCCTGCTCAGAGCACAACACGGAACTCCTGCATTGACTTCATTGCCACACTGAAAAGATTTTTTAAGTGGTCTTGCAAGCCATAAGTCTGATCCGTGCTGGTGATCCAGCAGAAACCATAGCTCAGCTATGCAGCACGGTTCAGGATCTGAGCCAAAATCTAGGGAAACAGTCACATTTTTTTACCTAATCCAATATCATGGGCTTGATGGTGAAAACAAGCAAAGGTATTTACACCAAAGTGCCCAATACTCACTTCTTTATAGCTGGGTGAATAACTCTCATGATGCCACAAGGGTCCTCCCAACTATGAAAACATTAGGCATCATTTTATGTACAGTGTCAGAGACCTTCTCACTCGTGAGCAGGAAAAAGAAGTATGTGCTGGATAGGCAGATACTGTTTTGTTATTTAAAGATATATAATATATACAATTCAGTCTACTTAAACCGTATTCCTGTCAGAACTGCTGCTTCCTTCCTTAGGGAAGGACAGGTGAGGAAGTGTATTTGTGTACATTTGAGTACACTTTCATTTATGTCATTCTGGAAATGGCATGGAGCAGGATGCTGGGAGCTGCTCACATTGGGAAGTTGGCAAGGCCAACCAGGGAGTCCCCAGAGCAGCCTGACCCGGTTCTTTATAAGCAGCTGGTTCCACCAGGACACCCTTACTATCCAAAAATACATACTCGTGCTCTGTTGCTCCTATTCCCCCTCCCTCCATGGTGACACTGAAATATCCAGCCTCCCTCACAATCTCCACAGAAATCCCAATATTTATTTTCTTCCTGGATTTTAATGCCTGCTTTGGCTTGATGATGGTAGATTGCAAGCCTCCTGGTCCAACTGGAAAGATGATCTATGCTCTATTTATGTTATTCCCTGTTAAGCTTTAAAGATATACAGCCTCTCCCTTATCCTTCAGTGCCTTGTCATCAGCATGACTAAGGGCATGTTGTTCACCAATAAAGAAATGACCTTTGCTAGAAATAGCTGTCGTTATAAATCTCAGTTTCCCTGCCCTTCTGTGTATGAGCCTGCAGAAATGTCACTCAGGAGATCAACTAATTAGATTCTGTCAAATTTGCAAGAGCACTCAGCTTTTTGAGGCAATGGGCGATGCACATGAGGCTACCTTCACCTGCTTACGTTTTAAACCTTCTTGTATTGTCTAAATCACATCAAAAGCTGGATCCCATGTTAATGAAGGTAGTGGAGTATTTGCACTGACCTCAGTAGATCTGCATCAAGTAGCATCCTCCTGGTCCCCAACACATCACTGACTGATGTGTGCCACCATAAAATTCAGTTCTCTAACCAGTAATGTTCACCAGGTTCTACAGCAGCACACTTGTCTGCTCTTTTTGTTTCTTAACAACCCAATGGTAAATAAATACATTCATACATACATACATACACACATACACACATACATACATAACAATAAAAATGTATGCAGCAACAAAATATGGTTTTTAATCCTCCCTTCTTTTGTTTCTTGTATGTTGCTGGTTTTCCACTCAGCTGTCTTTTCACATGATGCGATGCCATCCAACAACCATTCTGCTTTGGAGTGAAAAATGTTCTGAATATTCCCTCTGCTAGATATTGATGAGAAGGGAAGGGGGGAAGGGTGGAATACCATGTTTTATTTGTGCAATGAAAGACTTTGAGACTTGCAGCTGAGGAAAGGCAATTCCCACATTGCAGAATTAGATAGCCCAGTTACTATCATAGCCTGTAACAAAAGCATATAATTTCAGCAATATTCCCAGCTGCACTTAAAAGCACCAGGCATAAAAAAAATCACAATTTGTTCTTGCTTTACCAGCAAAATAAGTGGATTTTAGGATGTGCTCTGTTGGTCTCACATTTTGTTAGCATTCTGGCAGGCCCGAGGCAGGCCAGATAGCCTGGTGCTTACCTACTGACCAGCTCACATATGCAGTGTTCCTAGCCCAGGCCAGGTCTCAGCGCAAGGCACTGAGCTGTGTGCAGGCACCCACCCTGGTAAACCTCATCCTCAGCCTGCCTCCAGAGGCCAGGCTCACACAAGCTCTGCTGCCAAGGATAATGTCCAGAGACAGGGGCTGGGTTAACTCACCAGCACTTCTTTCTATGAATTCTCTATCCAGCCATTCTCCTGCTGTGGCTGGAGCCTGCACTCGTATGTGGCGAGACCCTGCTGTGCTTCAGCCTCCAGGCTCTGTGCCAGATAGGGTACCCAAAAGGCCTATTCCCTGGGTGGCCCCTTCCTGTTACCGCTGCTTTGCTCCCCAGCTTCATTATGCAACCCCACAGGCACTAGCTACTTCCTGCCCCAGCCCTCTTAACCCCACTGCCCTGTCTTACAGGCAAAGTCAAGCAGGCTGGTTCAAAGAGTGGATGAAAACCATTCTCACCTGTCTTTCCTTCATCTCCTCTTTCTCATCTGGCTGAAATTCTTCCCAAACCACTCAGCAGTAAGGGCATGTTGTATTTATCTGCAGACGAGGTCAAGGACAGGAGTCACATTCCTGACATGCAGAAGCCACATTGCAGTTCAGCCTGTGGAGGCGAGACAAAAGATGGGGTATTGATGGTGGAGACCCACGCACTGTGGACAGCATTGCCCTATTCTGTACCATAAACCTCTGGATTAGAACTGCTTTCTCCAAGTTTATTATCAACTCACTTGTTAGTCAGCTTGCAATGGTCTGAATGAGTTTTGTCATTAACCTTTCAATATCCTTGAGAACTGTGCAAATCTCTTAGTGGCCCCAGTTTTTGTCTTCTTTTAAAAAAAGGGGGGAAAAAGGCAATATAAAAAGCAGCAGCCTGTGCTTTTTCCATAAATAACCACTTTCGATCTTTTATCTTGCTTAGTGCCTCCTGTACCTTTTCCAGTTCTTCAATACCCTTCCTGTGTGGTCTCCCCAGCCTTTTTGCAAAGTATAATTATGCTTGTATAGGACATCCTGCAGCACTAATGAAGTAAAGAATGCCTTTGTTCTTCTCTTTTTAAAATAAACAGCACAGAGTGTGGCCAGCAGGGCCAGAGGAGTGATCATCGCTCTGTACTGGGCACTGGTGAGGCTGCACTTGAATACTGTGTTCAGTTCTGGGCCCCTCACTACAGAAGGGCATTGAGGTGGTGGAGCAGGTCCAGAGAAGGGCAACAAGGCTGGTGAAGGGTCTGGAGCACAAGTGTGATGAGGCTGAGGGAACTGGGGGTGTTTAGTCTGGAGAAGAGAAGGCTCAGGAGGGACCTTATCACTCTCTACAGCTGCCTGAAAGGAGGATGGAGTGAGGTGAGGGTCGGTCTCTTCTCTCGAGTAACAAGTGATAGGACAAGAGGTGATGGCCTCTAGGGTAGATGTGACACTTTAGGGACATGGTTTAGTTGTGGACTTGGCCGTGTTTAGTTAACAGTTGGACTTGAAGATCTTAAGGGTCTTTTCCAATCTAAATAATTCTTTCTTAGCAAATAATCCAGTTGTTAATTTAAGATGCCTTTTATAAACAATGACCTTTTTTCTCTGAAACTGTTCACTTTCTCACTGTAATTTTCTTTTCTCCTTCTTTTCTACAGTTATTTTCCACTTCAAGCATGGCCTTATTTTTTCATATATACTTTTTTCATAACTCATAACTCTGTTACAGGTTATATACTTTTTCATAACCTACCACCAACACTCTGCGGAAACAGCTGAAAGGACCAAACTTTAGACAAGATGAAGACAGGGTGCAAACGATGGCTAGGATTGGGAAAAAGCATCTCAGACAGTTATGGCAGCACAAGTGAGAAAGCGAGACTCTTTTTCCACAGAGATTAAGAACAGAAAGACCATCTTCTGAGAGCTATGGAAGAAAATAAGAGATGGAGCAAGTTCAAAGGAAAATTTGCTTCCTAGCTCCCATACATACACCCATTCTACATGGCACTGGATATGTCAGATCGCTGATTAACCAGGTGTAGCTGCTTCATGGAGGCATCTAAGGAAACTGCAGATTCAAAGGTGGGAAGGTCAAGGAGTGAAGGTTATACAGCCCATACATGTTTTTCTATTGAGATCCTGTTTATTAGGAAAGGAGTAGCTGGACATGCAATCAGAATACTGAACAGGAAAAATGTAAAGCCTTCTAACTGTATTTCTGTAACTCTGCTTAAATGCCAGAGAAATCGTAAAATGCAACACAGCTGTCTCTAAAGATTATGCAGGAAATACTTCTTTGCACAGATATAACATCATATGTCGTCTTTAAAGAGAACGCCTGGTTAACTTTGGACCTACACCATCATTCATCCATGCAGTACATCAGTAACAGAGGTACGCTTCCTTAGAGTACAGACATTAGCAATGCACGTATCATCATAGATCAAATCTGGGGCCTTCTTGGAAGCCTATCGAGAAGCAATTACCTTGCAGATGTGGTAAGACAATCTATTATGCAAACCAGTGCTCTTACCATACAGAGGAAATTCGTATCTAACAACTTGTACAACCAGAATCCAAAACATCATACATTAGTGCTCGATGAAAAGAATCTCAAAGCACAGAGCGGAAATACATATATGTGGTGTGGCCTTCAACCTACAGATTTATAGGTAGCAAAGTTGCAGCTGATGAAAACGAGCCACATGGATCTGGTCTCTTTCCCCAGGTAAGAAGGGATAGGACAGGAGGTAAGGGCCTCAAGCTGCACCAGAGGAGGTTTTGATTGGATATTAGGAAAAACGTCTTCAGAGAGAGGGTTGTCAGGCACTGGCACAGGCTGCCCAGGGCAGTGGTGGGATCACCATCCCTGGAAGTGTTCAAAACACATGTAGATGAGTCTCTCAGTGACATGGTTTAGTGGTGGCCTTGGCAGTGCAGGGGTGACTGTTGGACATGATCATCTTAAAGGTCTTTTCCAACCTTGATGATTCTATTATTCTATGCAAAAAATGCAAGTGGACAAGCGTTTGCAGACTTTGGTTGTGGTGTTGGGCAGATGTGAGGTGGTGTGGAGAGAATCAGTTTTAAAAGGACAAGCAATGATTAATTGTGTTGTAAAAATGACTGCAAAGTTTCCTGCTCAATCTTTAAAATCTGAGCAGCCACTCAGTTTCAATAAATATCTCTAGTTAATCTGAAACTGAAACTAAATAATCACACCCAAGGTAGGCAATTCCCGACTCGGAAACGGCTCTTCAATGCCCAGATTAATCCACATGGATTTAAATGGTGTTGCAAGTTATTTTTAACTGAGTGTATTACCTTATCACTAATCCCCCTGCACGCTGTTTGAACTGCATATATATTAAAGTCACACTGTCAGAAAACATGGGGACAGTTAGCTTCCAAAATCTGTGTGCAGCAACACTGTGTTCAACTTCATCCACATAAAATGGTGAGAGTTTGCTCACAGAATATGCATCACACCACACAAAAAAGGTACCTCTCATAGGTACCTGTGATGACAAAAAGAACATTCGGTGGATATGCTTTGACAGGGATGTGGGATGAAATCTGTCTGGTGATCAATCACTAAATGCCTCTAACAAATAAACCAGCCCAAAACTCTGTCTACTGTATATACTGCCGGCAGCCCTGCACTGGGGAAAAACAAAATGCCAATGTTGACTAATTCACGTGGTGCTTTCACTTACACAGAGAGCCAACCATCCAAAGCTACAGAATGGCACCGTCATTCTTCAGCCCCTTCCAGATCTGTACACACTCACCGGCTGCCCTGAGAACTCCTAAGCCATTTTTTCTAAGGGCAAAAAGGGTACATCAAATATTGTAGTTATGACCTAAAGTCTCCAATGATATTGATACCCAGGATAACTTAGGGAGTAGATGGTTGAAGCACAGTTAGGAAAAAACATTAGATCTCAGTACAAATGGGATGTAGGACTCATTTTGGCAGATGATGGTGGGTCTGGGGCTCCTCCAGTTTGCCACACTTCAGAATCTCATATTTGGTAAATTCCTCTGCGGGAGCTTGTGGAGGACATGCAGCCTTACTGACCATGTATCCCTATTGCAGACTCCTCAGTGAGTCCCCAGCTGAAGGAATAGGTTGCTCAATGTAGATACCATTCATTCATAGGCTTGAGAAGGGACATTCAGATTTTTTTCCCCTCTGAATAGTTTTAGGAATCATCCTGACTCTTCACACATGCCTAGAAGGAGTGAATGCTTTGCCAGGTCTGTAGAGAGACAAGTAGGAAAAAGGAAATCTCTAGTTTGGGCTACTTTCTAACTGCAGTTAGGTGACACAGCAGTGCCTAGGGCCATCTTGAATCAGTAGTTTTGAAATGAAATATATAGAGGCATAAATGGGTTTATCTCCAGAAAAAGCAGAATCCCAAAACCCCATCAATCATGCTTGCAGCCTAGAACAAGTGCTGGAAACGAGATGCAACCTAATCAGTCATCAGGATACCTTCCTTTCACCTCCAATCAGAGCTCTGGAGCTCAGCAAAAGACCTACACAACAACAACAAAAGGCTGGCAAAGGCATCTCAGCCCCTCTCTTCCTGGCAAAAGTTCCTGTATCATTCAGGCTATCAGAATCTGTCTGGTTTGGGAAACAATGGATATATCAAACATTCTGGCAAAGCCCTGTGGAAATGACAGTTCAGTGATGTTGAAGAGAAAACTGTCAGAGAGATTAGTTTGTCTGACCGTCTGTTTTTACAGTCTCTGCTGAAGAAGAACAAGAGTCCTTTCATACAGGTTGAATTTACCTCTGGTGTGAACCAGCCTCTATCAATGGGGCTGTAAGTGTTGCCAGTTTAGAAAAATCAGTGCCCATTGCTATCTGGCACCTGCCCTTTGCATGCCTCAAAGTGCCAAAGTTTCCCCAGCCACTTATTCTGCTGCAAGCAATGCTCATTTTACACTGAAGCATCTCAGGGTTTTTATACAGCCTTCAGGACATTTTCTGCACTATCTATTCAAATGTTTCCTCAGGTAGGCAGACGGTATAACTGCATGGGGGTCCACGGACCATGGAAACATCAGGCTCTGGTTATGGAGATGAAAAGAGGTAAGGGAGCAAATGTTAACAGGAGTGGTGCTCTCAACTCGCTTCTCACACTGCTTTGAAGGTTAAATAGCCTGTGCTGCCGGCTGTCTGGCACCATCTCTCTCTACATGACACAACAAAACTTGATCACCATTTTGCCACAGCCAGCCCTCAAACCCTGTGGTGTTGCAGCTTGTGCAGAAACAATAATCCCTAAAAAGATGCAGAATTACACCACAACTGCTCTCCTGAGAGCCTCTGCAGATGTTAGATGTGTGTCACACACTCACCATCCATTCTTCTCCCAAATATAAAAGGGGCCTACAAGAAATCTGAAGAGGGATTTTTTACAAGGTCATGTAGTGACAGGAGAAGGGGAAATGGCTTTGAACTGAAAAAGGATAGATTTAGATCAGATACCAGGAAAAATTCTCCACTATAGGGGTGCTGAGGCCCTGGCACAGGGTGCCCAAAGAAGCTGTGGCTGCCCCATCCCTGGAAGTGTTCAAGGCCAGATTGGACAGGGCTTGGAGCAACCTGCTCTAGTGGAAGGTGTCCCTGCCTATGGCAGGGGTTGGAGCTGGGTGAGCTTTAAGGTCCCCTCCATCCCCAATCATTCTGTGATTGTGTGATTCTATGATCTAAGACATCCGTAAGCTCAAAACTCGGATACAAAGTAATGCCTAGAAGTTTCAGGTCCTTTTTTTGGTATCGATAAGATGCCCAACACAAATTACAGTGGTATGGATTTTGTCCCTGGCTCTTTCTGTTCCTCACACCATTCTGGCAGCCCAGTGGTGGCAGCAGCCCAAATGATGTAATGGGTTGTGTCTTTCCTGGGAGCAGGTAAAACCCGTGAAACAGTAGGAATGGTGTGTTATTTCTCAGCTGTGACACCGATGAGAAAAAGGACAGCATAGCCGTGGGCCTGGTGCCATCCAGTATGGCTAGGCAGCAGCAGTGCCTCTTTTGAGGATGCAGCAGCTGGCTGCAATGCTGTTGCTTCCCTGCGCTGTGGCTTAGAAGCTCCACTCTGCAGTGCCTGAGACATAAATGTGGGTGTCCAGTGCAGCAGCAAGCTGGCCTAGGACAGCTGAGGGAAGAGGGAGCTGCAGGAAGAGGCCTCCTGTATCCTTCTGATCTGTGGGAGGAGCAGTGGGGTCCCAGCCAAGCACAGTAACGACACATGTAAGAGAAGCAGGTTGATTAAAGGTCTGAAAACGGCATCCATTCCCAGCTCTGCCAAAGGTTAGCTTGTGCAGGCTCTGAGTTCTCTCTGTAGCAAGAGGATAACAATGCTTACTTACCTTTAGGACTAAAATACTCAAGCACTTTGTGATGGATCAAGGTGTGTTGCAGTCAATAGGAAATAAAAGACTTGCACTCCAGGTTTTGTGATTTCTAATGCAGTTCCCTTTCAAGAAAACTAAAATCATTTTGTTGGGAGAGGAACAACTGCCAAATTCTGCCATTCATTTCTATATGTTCTTTCCCTGCAGATAGCCAGGATGTGAGTGGATTTTCTCAGGACAGTGAAGAGCACTTCCTTTATCACAGGATTTTCTTTTGCCAGTGATTTAGTTGAGAGGGCAAACTGCAAAGGAGGTAAAACTGCTCAGCTTACAGTTACATGCTCCTATGGCTTATTTCAAGCATTGCCCAATCTACTTATTTTTCCTAGCATGAATCTCGGAATAGCTGAACCAAGTTTAGCAAACCTTCCCACTTGAAAGATGAACCTGCAACCATTGCAAAAGTAGGTCCCAAAAGTTTGGCTAAATATAAGGAACCAAGCAAAGGGGTTCTGGCATGTGGCAGCTTTAATAACTGTAGATGCACTTCAGCTTGCTTGAGCCACTACATCAGGCAATGTTGACCTCATTGCTTACCGCAAAACCATGATGCATTCCTGAGTCCATGGCAGCATCACCTCAGTAAGACTAAAATAAAACCCACTGAAAGGTTTTATATAATGCCAAGGCCACAAGATCTCTAATGTAGTTTTCTTACTGGAGCAAGAGCTAAGTACAGCTTAAATTCATTAGCTAATGGCCTGTGACAATGAAGGACAAAGACAATTATTATGCACATCTCCCAGCCGATTGTTTCTGTGTGAAGAAAACGCAACAAATTATTGTTCTCCTATATTAACGTTCCATAAAGGATTACTATCACATCTATTTCAAAAAACCCTATCCCTTGCAAAATGCAGACTAATGCTGGATAAATTTGATTTTTATAGATGAAAGCTTGGTGGAAAAATCAAGATTTTATTAGAGCCCTGGACAATCACATTACATTTTATATGATATGAGGACTTCACTACTGAATCAGGAAATGGATCTCAGGACATTTTCTTTCTCCTGGAGACTTACCAATTCCCTGAGCATCTCTCATGTATCTCAAATGTTTATCCTTGGATATAATAGCCAGAGGCATTCTTAATGGCTGGTTTTATTTATAGAAAAGTCAGAAAATATGCACAATATGGAATTGTAAAGATGAGTGAAAACCTCCTACCTCTCTCAGTACCAGCTGCTGGTACAATTCTTGCACTTGGAACATGAAAGGGAAAGGAGATTAGAGTAGCCATACAGCTGGAATGGTAAAAATAATTATTTCACTTCTGTTTCATTAACAAAATGTCACTTCCCACGAAGCTTTAGTTTAGAAAAAATCATCATTTTGCAGACCTTGAGGCTCATAACAAGCATAAAATCTCACAGAAAAATTAAACCAGATTTATGGTTAAATAACCTGAAGACTACGGGCCTGCTTCTGAAACAAAGAAAATTATATCCTAATACAGAAAAGATAAATCATCTCACCACTTTCAGCAAAATGTATGGTAGATCACGCTCCCTGTAATATTGTAATGCCAGCGGGTAAAGCACTAAGGAAAGGATGTGTGACCTGAGCCTGCCAACAGCTGTAAATTCACATTGAACAGATCCACCACAGTTCCAGGGCTGCATCCTGTACACATGTACATGTGCAAGCTCTGACACACTGTCAAGTCTCCAGGAGGCTGCCAACATCAGCTCCATGTCAGAAAGAGAAGGGCTAACCCTAACACCCAGATCGTGCCTGACTGCCGGACACCTACTGCCACCATCACTCAGTGATGGCCAGGGATTTCCAATGACAATTTGAGGTTTTCTGAAGCTGTGGCTGCTCCATCACCACTTGCCCCTTTCCAGAAAGGTGCTGGATAAACACATCAATAGAGACTTCTCACAGCATTCAAGGACATAACCCATGACTTTCGTAACACCAAGCAAGCTTGCAGAGGAGCACAAAAGGCCTGGCTTTATGCACAGTATTTTATGAAATCACATATTCTGGTAAGCATCCACCCATTGTTCCCAGAAACCATGCGGGACTACCTAGCAGTGCACTTGGAGCAGCAACCCATCCTCCTTCCCCTCTGTACTCACTCTCAGTTGGTCACTCATAGGTGTTCAACACCTCCCAGTTACTCTGGAGTTAATGGATTGTTCACACAGGGCTTGACAAAACCCCAAATTTATCCTCCAGTGACAAGCACTGCCCAGAAAGCCTCCTTCAGGGAGGGCTTTGTAATCATAGAATGGTTTGGGTTGGAAAGGACCTTAAGACCATCCAGTTCCAACTCCCCTGCCATGGGCAGGGACACCTCACACTAAACCATGTCACTCAAGGCTCTGTCCAACCTGGCCTTGAACACTGCCAAGGATGGAGAATTTACCACTTCTTTAGGCAACCTGTTCCACACTGACACCAGAAAAGCTCAGGGTGAATTCTGGTGTCCCAGCATGGCCCAGGTGCACAGTTAGAGCTTGTCTTACAGGCTTTGATGTGTGCTCTGCATGGTTTGACCACGTTGTCTCCCCCACTCCACAAACCAGCCTCCGTGCATTTTCTCTTTGCAGCTGACACTTGTAATATCAGCCACTGAGGCTGTAATAAAATGCACAACATGGGCTGTACATATGGAGTGTTACAGATTATGAAATCTAATGTCATTTTTTAGAAGTCATGAAAACATTATCTAATTCCCCCCCTCCCTGAGAGACTCAGGAATATGTTTATACACCAAAATGTCAAAATCGTAAACCACCTGATTTTGCACTATTCACTTTGTGTTGTGTGAGGCAGTTATTCCATGACATTTCATAAATAGTGACTCAGAAATAATTGGTATGCTGAGTAACAAGCTTTCCACTACAATACAGCAGAATCCATTCTAAACCCCTGATTTTCATGATGCACTTGCACACTCTAACTCAAATACTACAAATAAAAGTCCACTGTGGGGAATAAAAACTGCCACCCTTGGGTTTTGTTTTCTTTTCCTTTAAAGGGAGGTATATTGATAGGAACAACACCAGGGCTGCAGCGACAAGCAGCAGTAGCTGTGCACCTCCCCAGCGGCAGGGACAAAAGAAGCGGCATGTCTTGCTGTTACGACACGAGGGAGAGGTTCCAAGAGAGCATCATGTTAGTGAGATTAAAATTAACACAAACGCTACACAAAATCCTTCTTTGAAGGAAAGAGATGATTAAAAATTGTAATTAAGGGAGGAATAGCCCCGCGTGCAGCTCGGCTCCACCAACGGAGTCTTCCAGATTTTCACTGCTCAGCTTGTAATACTCCTACTTACTTTTTTTTTAAGCACGCAGTAGATTTTATTGCCTTTTTTGGATATTAATATGCATCCCATTATAAATTGTGAGTCGCAGCACTGGATAATTTCCCTTCAAGAATGCAAAGCAGGTTCTGTGCTGTATCAGCCCATGTGACAGCACAGCGACTTACCATCCCCTGCCATCTTTTAGCAGCACTTTGGAAATGGTTGCTCAGCAAGAAAAATGGAGCAAGTCCCATCTTAGGACCTTAGGGTTTTAACTTGGGTGGATGTTCTGCTTAAAAATAAAAAGAAAATCTAAGATTCAGCTCAAATTCTCAGCACTGGAGATTCAGATAAAACCAGGAAACAGCAGCATCATATCATATCTGGTTTCAAGGCCAGGTTGGACAAGACCTTGGGTGGCATGGTTTAGTGTGAGGTGTCCCTGCCCATGGCAGGGGGTTTGGACCTAGATGAGCTTAAGGTCCTTTCCAATCCTAACTATTCTATAATTCTATATCATACAATCATAGAATGGTTTGGGTTGGAAGGGACCTTAGAGATCATCCAGTTTCAGCCCCCTGACATGGGCGGGGACACCTTCCATCAGAGCAGGTTGCTCTAAGCCCCATCCAACCTGGCTTAATCATCTCTTAGTTATACCAGAGGTACTTGTCTCAGTTTGTGAGACCCCACTTAGAGTACTGCATTCAGATCTGGAGCATAGAACCACAGAATAGTACCCAAATAAGGATTTAGAACTGCTCGAACGAGTCCAGAGGCGGCCATGGAGATGATCAGAGGGCAGACGCACCTCTGCTATGGAGACAGGCTGAGAGAGCTGGGCTTGTTCACCCTGGAGAAGAGAAGGCTCCAAAGAGACCTTAGAGCAGCTCCCAGTGCCTAAAGGGGCTACAAGAAACCTGGAGAGGGGCTTTGGATAAGGGCCTTTAGGGACAGGACAAGGGGAAATGGCTTTAAACTAAGAGCTGATTTAGATTAGACATTATGAAGAAGCTCTTCCCTGTGAGGGTGCTGAGGCGCTGGCACAGGGTGCCCAGAGAAGCTGTGGCTGCCCCATCCCTGG
>JBCJKH010048711.1:6098-21284 GCA_039877255.1 Loriculus beryllinus
TATGCATTTGAATAAGTTTATATAAGAAGATGAACCACGTGCAGAAATTATTGTTTTTATTTACCAGTAGCTCCAACTAAGCCTAAACTTGTTTGTTTTCTGAGCGTACTGAAAAATCATTTTTATTTCCAGTATTTGGAAAGAAGACAGCATTTTTATTATGTGTGCAGTGCTGTGATAGTCAAATGTTACCATTTTTTTTATGGACAGTTAAGAAAGATCACAAGGCTGATGAATTTTGAGCCACTAAGAACAAGTAGCATGTAAAAGTCACTACCCAGCCACTAGTTTAACTACAGGTACCTTCAGAAAAATCAAAATTAAAGAAGAATTATAGCTAATTAAATGCAATTACATATATATGCATACAAATTACATATATATGCATACACATAACCAAATAGTTTGAACAGGCAAGGTATAATTAAGAAAATAAAACTGCTCAATAAAACTCCCAGGTGAAGACTCAGGTTAGGAAACAGCACAGCTGATTTAGCCCACAGGATGTGACCCTACCCTTGCGTATGTACCACAACACATCTGTAATTATGGTCACTGCTTTGCACCAGCTAACATTGGGTAACATACCCTAAATGAGGCCACAGATGGAACAGCTTTTTCTGTATATCCAATAAATGTTCTATTTACTGGATACTATTGACGTCCCAACCTAAGAAAGGCAAAGATTTCTCAAATCTAAAGTCCTGCTGCACACAAGCCAACCTGACCAGCAAGAGAATGAACGCATCCTTGCTCAGACAGAGGGAACTTCCAGCTTATACTGCATTTCACTTTGGTAACCCCAAGCAGAATCTGGCTACAAATAAGGTATACAGCTCCACTGCCATCAGTCTCAATCCAGTCTGTCTCACTCCAGCCACCTCAAAGCAGCAAGAGTCTTTCTATTGACTTTACAAGGCTCATTCAAAATTTAAGTATTCAAATGCAATTAATAAGCAGCCATTTAAGGAAGATCTGGAGTACCTTCATACGGTCCTGTTGTGAAATAGCCCCAGTGCCTCACTTCAGGGATCTAAACTGGGAGGTTAAACAGCAACAGCATATGCAGAGACACTGGCTGAAGCTGCTGGAGTGTGCTGAAGCTGCTGGAGGGAGCAGAAGCTGTGAGCTAGGTCTTGCTTATTGCTTCCCATTGAAAGGAGAAGAAAAGTGCCTGAGGAAACGAGGCAGGTGCTTACAGTGAGGCGGTGTGAATAAGCCTCTTTGTTACAGAGTAAATTCTCTGCTACTCGTGAAAATCATAAAAATCAATTTTAAAAGGCAATTATTGAAAGACCCACTGCACACACACATTGCTCTCATTGTCATTTAAAAAGCTGCTCAAAACCGTAGCTTTCTCCATGCTAGAACACATAGTGGAAAAAGATAGGAAAAGATGTCGATAATGACAGCGGGGAATTTAAATTTCCAACATGATTTCAGCATCCCCAAGGAGACGTATAAATTGCATGCAAGTTTTGGAATGTGAATTCATGTTAGTTATCACTTCCAATATAACTGAATGACAATTGCAGTTTTAAGTATTAATGACAATCAATTTACGTTATAATGCCCATACAAAACACTTAACTTCCTGATCCCACAGTCTATACCCCATTGCTTAACATATTAATCGATTTAATCAATTCTCCCAAGTGTTTGTCAAGGCACTCATCTTTCTATATCACTTGTTTTTGCAGTTCTCCCCCTACTTTGTTTTCTTCTTCTTTTCTTTTCTGTTATACCATCAAAAAAAAAAAAAAAGGGCTCTTAAAAAAGATCATAAAAATTCAAGATTCTATCATCTCCTGGACCTGCATTCCCTAGTAACAGGCAAATCCCTACAGAGCTACATGTGGCAGGTCCTTTTCTCAATATGCCCACTCAATTGTTGAGCACGTATCACGAATCCTATGATTAACATCTCATACAGTTTATACATCAAATATGCACAAGTCTCCAATATTCCCTGTGTATGTGAGGAACCAAGTCTCCCTGTGCTCTCTCTCTGCTCAGGGTTGATACCCAGGAGACCCAGGATGGAATTTTTCTACTTCAGCTAGGAAAGCCTTTTATATTGTTGTTGTCATTTCACTCCGCTAAAAGATCAGAGCAGTGACACCTGGTTTCCAGCACAACAAACATTCATCAACTTTAATCCACTGGTGTGAAAATCTCAAAGTCCCTTACTTTCATGGGGCTTTATGTGATCACTTTGAGTACTGCCACTAAAAGCTGCTGCTTCAGCCTAGCACGGGAGACAATGCTCTCAAGTAGAAAATACAACCAATATACAATATGCTGCCAAGGAAAAGCCAGCCAAGGGGAATGAGAAATTCTAATTTGTAAAGAGACCCAACACATAACAAAATAAAGGGCTGAGCCTCTTCTGTGATGAGGCATTATTAAAATATTCAACAAACAAATCACTGTTTTGCTGCCTTTCATCAAGAGCACTTCAGCATCTTCCATCTATACTGCAATACCAGCCTCTCCCCACTGCCAAGAGTAAGTGATTTTTGTGTTGGCTTATGATGGAGACTGATGTTATGTTTCATATGAACACCCAGACTTCTTTTCACTGGAGCTCAGCAGCTTCTCAGACGTAGGTCTCTCTGGTGTAATAAAATTAATTGTATTATCCTATTTACGTCTCATTTGGTGTTCTGGTTTCTCCTGTCCACATCATAGTTCAGCCTGAGATGGTTTCTTTCCACCTTTCATGGCCATAAACACCAGGTTTGCAGGTCCACCATAATCAGAAACCAGTTTTCCTGAGTAATTCATTGCTACAAGCAAAAAAATGATGTAAAACTTTAACTTAATGCTAACTGTACCCAAGGCTAATCAAGGTTACAGACTCTGCTGTGGCAGGCTGGCATCAAAGTAGATATTTACAAAGCTATGCGATTAGGTGAACCTAATGAAAAAGTTGTGTATATCCCAGGCAATATAATATGACAACCTTATGCTCCCATTCCATTTATCTATTTTTAGAGAAAGTCAGAGCTAAAACCTAATCTCAAACACACTGCTGTAAATTCAGTCATGTCAATAGTCTAATTAGTTTTAGTGGTTCAGTACAATCAGGATCACTCCTGAAACACTAAATTCCACCTACAAACAACATAAGTATATAAGTGTGTTTCCCTAAGCGCATGTTTTAGTTAAGTATACATACGTACACACAAACACACAGCTTCTGTATTTTCAAGTATAATTTCAAGGTTGGCACTCGAAAAATTGGACCTGCACATCAGGCAGCACTTTCAGAGTTTGATTTCATTTCACATGTGGTATGCAGAGTTGTAACAAGCTCCTCATTGAAGTTTTTCATCTATCCATATATTTATACGGCCATCATCATTATATTATTTGAAAGTCTCAATGGATGAGCTATTAAACTGCCACTTGCACGACCCAAGAATGTTTTATTCATTTACTGAACTCCTTTCTTCTGGGATATTTGTTTTTAAGAGCTCATAATACATACATACTCAACGCACAGGAAATGTAATGCGATAGGTTACAGAAACAAAGTACAAAGCAACCCACCATAAATTAAGAAGCATTTCTTTGAAGGCACTTCTTGTCAAAAAAATGTTATGGTTTCAAGTGAAGAGAAAGGCTGTGATTACTTTTGCCTGATTTTAAAATGTTTGGGCAGGAGCTACTAAAAAAAATACATATATATCCACTGGTACTGCTTAACATGGTTAGTCTGAAGAAAAGAAACCACTCTAACAAGAGCACAGACTAAAAGAACCTCCTAAATGCCCAAGGAGGTGATAAGATAGCGCAGGAGTCCAGCATCTTTCCACTGCTTCACATTAAATACTCTGGCCTTGAAGTGGGAAAGAGGAATGGAGAAATAGAACGGTGTGCCTTAATTATTAACACTCTTTAAAATGAACTTGAACATCACATCATTCTATAATTTCACATTCAGTTCTCCACCCGGTCACTTTCCTTCTCCACTTGAACAAAGATTAACTATGTGACCCAAACCTTGCAGAGTAGCTGCAGAGGCCTGCAGGTGGCTGGTGCTCCTTAGAGGAATTGCAAGAGGTATGAGCACAGTTCTTTTCCCTCATCTTTGCTCTGGCAACCTCTGGGCTGCATCCAAGCCTAACACCCTACCAGACTGAGAAGGAAGATTCAAGTCCCAAGAACTTCCAGGATTCCGGCACACCAAAACCTTGCCTCTTAACATGCAGATGTGAGACAAGTGCTGTGTGATCTGTGGATTCCCTCTCCCTAGGCTCCTTCTTCTAACTCCAAAGATTTCCATACCATAAAAAAACCCTTGAAAAACAAAATAATGCATATTCCTCTTGCATAAACATGAGTGAAAAGGAATTTTATAGACTACAAGGAATACAACAGGTAAACTTCTTCAACAAGCAGTTGGAGTAAGATTTTAGCATGCCGTAACAGGGGAAAAAAATCCCTTCTTCTCTATCCCTTTTACCCTCCAAGCCCAATTACACATATGAGAAAAGTATTTTTTCAGTTGACCATGAGGTAAATTAACTTAGGCAACATGACAAGCTAATACAACACATCTATTTAAGACTTTCTACAGGTCCTTTGAAAGAGAAGAGAGAAGAAACTAATCTGTGCCTTAACTTCCATCTTCACCAAATGGACCCAATAAAGCTTTTACCTGCAGGGTCCTCTAGGCTGGGAGGAGAAAAAGCAGTTTCTAAACTTCAGATGACAAATTTCTGAGAGCCACAATGCTTATGCACCTGTATATGGGAAAAAATGGTCACAAAACCTTCACTTGAGGGTGTTTATCTTGACTGCTATTTCTCTTGAAGAAGCTGGTAAAGGGAGACTGCCTTCCCACACAGAAGAACATAATGACTTCATGGTATGGAAAAATATCTCAATTTGGAATTATTGCTCCTTTCTCAGGAGAGTTGTCACAATTCTCTCTCAAAATGTAGTTATTTAAATTCTTTTACCTGAGCAACTTTACAGCAAAAAGTTATATTTGAAAATATAAAAGTCTCTTCTAGGAGGCAGAAGAGCATTAACTTCACATGCACACGAAGTCTTAACAGGAGCAAAGCCATGCATTTGCAGAAAGAATAGAAGCTCCTGATTTTGTTTGAAGTGACCTCAATCTCAGAAGTATCTCCTTCCTTTCACTCAAATGTCACCATTGGCAGTAGCCTATTCTTATGGTCTAATCATCAAAACA
The DNA here is from genome assembly GCA_039877255.1 of Loriculus beryllinus. Taxonomy (NCBI): domain Eukaryota; kingdom Metazoa; phylum Chordata; class Aves; order Psittaciformes; family Psittacidae; genus Loriculus; species Loriculus beryllinus. Next base: position 11,308 of record JBCJKH010048711.1, read on the forward strand.
CTAAACTTACAAGCTTGTCACACAGGCAAATCCATGCACCTGAATGGAGCCTCTTATTCAGTGCTGTTTTCTACCAACAACAGGCATCTGCTTCAACAAGAACTCCTGCATGACCAGGCTGTGAGGACCTGGCAAAAGGTTGCAATGAAAGTTACAGAGCATCTTAACTGGTTTGTAGCTGTCACCTATTAAAAGCTTTGGTCAAGCTGTATTAGTGATAGCAAAAGATGCTTTTCACAACGCAACAAGGGTGTGAGCCCATGTATATCAGTACCCTCTCTTGGAAGAAGCCTCTTCAATAGCACAGACCTATGGAAAACTTTCAAACTCATGGAAATTCGTATTTAATGAACATGGAGTTTAAAGACCAAGATGTCATCCTACCAGCAAAGCTCTGGCACAGACTAAAGATAGCCATGGATTTCATACCCTCCCCTCATTACACGAGCAGTATCGCTAGCATGTTGTCAAAGGAGAATATGGGGAAAAAAACACATTTAAATGGCACTTCATCTAGCCAGACACCTTTCCCTGAGCTGCACTTCACAGTAATTTACCCAGCTAGGAAAAGCTAACTATCTACTGACCAGGAAAAGGAATCAGAAAATAGAATAAGAAATCAGAATTTGTGCCATACAGAAGTGAACTAAAAATGCGTGTTCAAATCTAGGCAGGAGGTGGGGGAGGAAACTTGACTGACACCAACAGATTTACAACAGGCGATATACCCACAGGGCTACCTGCTCCCCGATGAGAACAAAGATCCACTTTTCCATACATATGATTATATCATGATGTGTTTATCCCCAAAAGAGAAGATGAACACAAAACAACCATTTCTGCAGAGTAAGTTCTTGCAAAAGACAGCGCTATAAATCCTAACCATCCTTAGAGCTGCAAATCCTCCTGCATATAATTCCACACAGGAGAAAGGCTGCTCAGCATGTATTGAGTGTAATTCAGGCCGTCCCTAGGAAGTGAAGATTTAACCACCCGGCCGTATGTTATGAATAACTTTGTTTTGCTAGCAGGTGCTGGGATTTTTTCCATGCAACACCAATTATTGCCGAGTATCAGTTCATGAGCAAATGCTTCCACTTGTGAGCAGGAGCCAGGCGTCGCCTGTCTGCCCATGGAGAGGATGCAAAGGGTCTGCTGGACTCTCCCTTCCCCTCAAGGATGAAATGTGGCTTGGGGAAAGGGTATGGGAGGGAGAAAGGAGGAATAATTTGCCTCTGTGCTAGATCTGTTGAAAGCGAATTCCTGGGAGCCACCTTACAAGGGATTTGAGCTTGTCCCTTGGTGGTCTGCCCCCAAGGAAACAAAGGCTGATATCCAGTTTTCATGCTTTGTGTATCTCCAATTCCCCCCGGCTCCTGCTTCTTAATCACTGTAAAATAGGGAAGCTTTGGGCAGTTTCAAAATGAGCCAATTATTTTCAAGGGGGCTACGTGCTTCCTTAGGAAACACGCTCAAGGATACGATTTGTGCTTATTTGGTGATTCAGGGTTGGTTTTCCTTCAGTTTATATCATAAATCTACTTCGACTCCTATACAAGGATCCCTGGCTTGGAAGCTCTTTCTAGGCACAATGTCAATACAAAAAATCTAGGACTGGTTAGTCCCACTCCTGTCACTGCTGGTCTTGCCCCACATTAATCAGGATCCCCATAAACAGCTCTTTACCAAGCTGTAGCTCTGAACCTCAGGGGCCAGGGCTCTGCTTACCCTCCTGAATTGCTGCTGAGGACCCACAGGCAGGATCACACTTTGCCATGCAGCACCATGGAATGAGCACTTAGGAGGGCAACAGTGCAGCACTGATGCAAATGTGTCTCTGCAGCTGATAAAGCATCTTTCATATTTCCCACACATGGCTGTTCCCATCCTGTACTCTTTTCCATTGTAGTTCTCCTGCAACCCAATCCTGCTTGTCCCAGGCGCTGCCAAGGTGCTGCCACCAGTCTGTTCTGTGTTCAGGATGCTGCAAATGCTCCTTCTGACAGCTTGCACAGGCTTGTATAAACTATTTGGATAGAGTTTATAGTAAGAAAGAAGTCTCTGAGATTTACAACTATTGTTTCCAGGGCCATAATAGGTATGTAGGTGTAAGGGACTGGGGTAAGTTGTTACTCTCAGAAGGAAAAATACTATATACATATCTCCCTCAGCCACACTGTGTGTGGAGGCAAGGCAGCTCAGATGGTCCAGACCTTTATATATGGGCAAAAGGAAGGTGTTCAAAAAAGAGATGAATATACAAAAGCTTCTTTTCAGTTGACAGCTCCAAGTAAAAAACACAATATAAAATAGAGACCAGGAGACTCTGGAGAACCTGATGATCTTTAATGGCCCTTTTCAATCCAAACCATTCCATGATTCTATGCTTACAAGATGCAGAGTCAAAGTAATGACAGTTCAGTAAGGATTTTACAAAGGGACTGTAGAATAAAGCATTCTACTCCACACATGAACAGAGACAGAGCATGGGACCTGGTGAGGAAGAGCTGGTGAGCAGCACTGTGGGACATGACCCACTAACCATCCCAGTGACAGTTACCATGCACAGAGGCAGGGTCATCGTCTTGCCCATCAGGCTTGCTGTCCAAATGTGCAGCCAGGGTTGGTGATCCCCCAGTTTCTACCATAACTTGGTTGCATTTGGTCCATGCAGGAGCAACACACAAAGTGATCTGAGAAAGTGGCTTTGTCTGAGCAATATGGGAAGAAGTCTTGGAAGAAGACACATGGATGAACCCAGGTGCCATTGAGAATAACAAAAAACATAATTGAACAGAACAACCACTTGAAAAAAACCTAAATCTCATGATTCTAGAGAGGAAAAAAAAAAAAAAAGGAAAGAAGAATTATTTCTTTCTTGAGTGTAGGAAGGGGATTGTTGGTTTTGCAATGTCATTTCTCTTCAAGATGGCTGTGACACACAGCAATACAGAGAGATCATGCTTGAAGTGCAAGGAGCAAATATTTTGATTGAGATTCTCAACAAGTTTGAGATCTGAGAACAAAACCCAGATTTAGCAGTGAACATTCTTCTCTCGACAGAGCAGGAATCTGCAGGGTGCTGGCACCTGCTGCTGTGCTGGGCTTAACACAGAGCTGCTTCTGCAGCAACCCACTTGAGTTGCCTATGACCAACTAGAGATGGCCACATTAGTCTGCCTTCCAGGCACTGCAGAGCAGCCACCTTTCTTAAAGGCAGCTCCCCAAAACCAGCCTCCCACTGGCCCTCTGATGAAGTAACCTCTGAAAACTTAAGGAACCCTAACCTAACTACACAAAAACATAATGAAAAAAAAAAAAATCACTGATAAATACAGTGACTGCTTTGTAAATTACTGTGCAAAAAAATCCCAGAAAGGTTGCTGCTTGTTAAAACAGGCAGCATTCAGAGAAAGAGAAAGGGTTGTTGCTACTATTTCTTAAAATCACATCCAGCTCAGGCTATGGAAATTGGTTAGCCTGCCTAATAAGCAACTCACAGATACATCGGGTCAAACACATCATGGTTTCTTTCAGGTAAGTGGAATGCACACTGCAGGTATGTAGAAAACAGAAAGGTAGATGGAGTCAGCCTTAAACCAAAGACACCATGACAGAAACCTAGAAATATCCATCCTTTCCAGCCCGTGTTTTAAGGCCCAGTCACTGCAAGGAAGAAAGCTTTCCGATATCCACATTAGAAATACCTGAATCCATATAGGATGCTGAATGCCATTACTTTGAATGGGATACTGTAACACTATTGTTGACGCATGTAAGGGAGTGCTGGTGCTGCTCAGACAGATCTGCCTTGGCTGCACAACACTGGCTCTGGTACCAGCTCCACGAGGCACCCACCCTACTGTGAGCAGCCCGCAAGGGAAAGGCACTGAAAGTCCTCTGCATTCTGGAACTCCCACCGCATTCATACTGAGACCACGCACGCTTCTGCCCCCCTCCAGGGGCTGGCTCATGCAGAGATATTTGAGATGATAACCATTTTTCAGCTAACCATACATTAACTCAAACCACTACAGCTTCAGCTTTCCAACTCGTCCAGTTCAGCCACCGCAGCTGGGAGTCCCTCAAAGCCTGTTGTGTGTTTGGAAAGGCTCAACTTTGCAGGCACAGCCCAATTAAAAGCTCTGCAGAGCAGAGATCACTACTTAAAGCAGAACTGTTCACTTTTTGTTTATTTATAGCAAAACCATTAATTGCTGATCACATATTTGTTTGCTGGAAAACCAACGCTCCAAAATAAACACCAAGTTTAAAGACCATTCCCAGAACACTGAATGGTATCAGGAGCAGCACTAAAAATGTAGATCAGAAACATCAAAACACATCAGGACTTCAACTGGAAGAACAAACAGCCCATTATTTCTGTGCCAGAAAAGAGGTTACCCATAAGCCGCCAGCTACCCACACAGTCATCTACAGTCCAGCAGCTATTTATGTCCTGGAGAATAACAGACACCATGGTACAGTATCTGTTGAAAATCTCTCCATGGCAATCGGCATATGCTAGATTAAATGAGGTATATCTCAATACAGAGTTTCAATAATCACCTTGGAAAAGTGCCTTTAAAATGTTTGGCATTACAGGCAGAACCTCAGGAAGAGTATCATTTCATTATGAGCAGTTTCATATGCCAAAATCATAATTGACTTTATTTTTCTTTTCTAAATAAGTTGAAAGGTTTTTTTAGCCCTCATCACTAACAAAGCTCCATGCTTCCCTTGGGAAAAACATGTTCCCTCAAATATCCACAGGATTCCTGCATGGAAGACTTGGGAAAATAGCTTTACAGTGCTTTACAGATCTGCCCCTTCTCCACGAAAGGCATTTTAAACAAGCACAGCAACCCAGTCTGTGTGGAAAGCCCCTTGCTACAGGCCACATGGAAGACATCCCATGTGGAATCACAGACACGGTTGGAAAGGACCTTAAGATTATCAAGTTCCAACCGCCCTGCCAGCTGTTACCACCTCAGTACACTGCCCTCTGCACCTGCATGATGTACGGCATGAAGGTTTCTGTACAAAGCAACGCTCACCAGCATCACTGCCCTACATCCCCAGAACAGAGGGTCACACAGTTAACGTTTCTCACCACCATCACAGTGACAACCATTCAAAACTCGTCAGGAGGCTGGGTTCAGTCTTCAAAATTATGTGTAGATCTTGGAAAGTTAATTGGAGACACTGAGTATTAAATGGAGGCTACTAAGGCAGGGGTAGCAACAACAACAGCGCCATAAAGGGGCCCACAAGAAAGCTTTTACATGGGCATGTAGGGATCGGACAAATGGGAATGGCTTCAAACTGAAAGAGGAGAGATTCAGATCAGATATTAGCAAGAAGGTGTTTACTGTGAGGGTGCTGAGGCGCCGGCACAGGGTGCCCAGAGAAGCTGTGGCTGCCCCATCCCTGGCAGTGTTCAAGGCCAGGTTGAACAGGATGGGGTTGGTACGGCAGAGTGGGAGTGAGGGCTGGATAGAGGTAGAAAAGGCAGGAGCATAGAAGGATGTCACAAATTAGTGATTTAGATGACTTAAAGTATCACTGTCTGTGGTGTTAGCACCAGTAGTTTTAATCTGATGTCAGTGACTTCACAGTTCATGACAAGGTTCATGTTGTGACTGACTACATGGATGAGAAGTACAAAGGAAAATGGAGTCAGAATCCAGCTGAAGTGATCTGCACGATGACTGGAGGCTCCAACAGTGAGAGAGACCCTGCATTGAGTCAGGGGGGTCAGAGTAGAGCCCTTTGCTTTCCACACTTCTGATGGAGCTTGGTGCGTGGAGGACCAATCTTAGCCTCAGACTTGGACAGTGGTTTATGTCTAATGGAATTATCTATACAAGGTTTACAAAATTAATATCGAGTATGTATTTAATTAGTATTAATTCAGCTTGTTGTCAGTCACTCACCCAGGGTTTGTGGGGGAAAGAGGTCTCTTTGCTTTGGGCAAGGAAGGGTCTCTAAGTCTCAGATAAGGAGTCTGAAACCTTGAGAGGTTCCCTGCTCAAGGGGATTGTCACATGTGTGCAGTCCAGGGAGAGCTCAGAATGTACTCATCCAAAGGTCTGTTGTTGGTAAAAGATCTCTGTGCCTCGAGGAGCAGCCTTGAGAGACATCCCAGCTCCAGGGGCGATGGCCACCACGCAGCCATGCTGCTCACTTTGGCTGTTGTATTTATGGGACAAAGTGTTTGGCTGGTGGTCACATTGCACGTGATGTGAAAGGTGTCCGGGAGAATCCTTGTGCCCACGCTTCCTTTGTTCCCTGGGTAAATGAGTGTTGGAAGAGCCACCTGCATTAATCGCATGGTCGGTGCTCACCGTGTGCCTGCTCCTTTGCAGCTTTCCCAGAGGAGTTCTTGGCCTGGCTGTGGCTCAGGCCTTTTCCTCCTTTGCAGCCTGTACCAGACTACTGCTGGTTTGGTGCGAGGCTCCCAGAGGAGCAGAGCCTCAGCTGGCTGAACTCCTGCAGCTTCTCAAGAGTCAGTGCTGGCTGTTTCCGCTGAGCTGCTCTGAGTAGCTGAATAAACACTAATTTTAATGGCTGAGGCTCGTGTTTTTAGCAAACCCTGTGTAATATGGGGGGACTAATTACAGCTGAATGATGCTTGCAAGAAGTTCGCATGCTTTGCACAGCATTCTTCCTTTTGTGTTTAATCAGCTGTGTTTGTCTGCTTGCTCTTTTCCCAGTGAAAATTGTCATCCGAGGGGACAGGAACACTGGGAAAACCACGCTCTGGCACCGACTGCAGGGAAAGAAATTTATTGAGGAATATATTCCAACTCAGGAGATCCAAGTCACCAGCATCCACTGGAATTACAAAAGTAAGAGGGACGAGGGTGGAGGGAGATACAGTCATGGGACAGTACAGCCTCATTTGCTTCTTCTGTTTCTGCCTGGGAGATGAAATGGTTTCTCATCACTCATTATTTTAATTGATTATTCACAGTTTCTCAGTCCTGTTTTTAATAACTACTCACAAACCATGGGAGTGCTAAAGGATCAGTCTTTGGAAGCTGCAGTTCAAGGGAAGTGTTTAACAGGTGATCCAAAAGACATTTGAGATGTGCCTGACTTGTTAATGAAACCAGGTTTGTTATGGAAATCTGGCTCTGAGGCTAAGCCCTGCTTTTGCTCTTACTGTGTTGTGTAGGAGTGAGGGGAATTTTGCTAACTAGTTTTTTACTGATTAAAATATAAAGAACATCCTGTAACTGTTAAAGGTGATGTTATAAAAATTAATGTACTAATAACTCTGGGCTGACTTACTGAAGCACAGAAATATTTTATGAGCCTTTCAAAGCTCTTGTTTGAATCTGAGAGATGAGCTGTGAATTTGTTTTCCTTTCCCCATTGCTCTGGAAGCCGTGCATCTCACTTGGAGAAAACCCTGCAGGCACTGGAATAGCACAAGGCTGCAGTTCAACAGTGCACTTAGTCCAGTTTTCAGATTTCTTATCAGAAATGCCACAGCCTTGTGGGATGAATTACTGAGTCAGTAGGAACTGCTTTGTGAGACTGATTTTGCTTTAAGGAAAAGGTCAGGGCTTTGTTTGTCATTGTCAGATGTTTCCCATCAACACCACTCTGACCTTTTGTTGAATGGGGTACTCTGTCTTCTCACAGCTGGGAAAAAGCCAATGTGCAGTTGGGATCAACACCAAGTTGGGTGCTTCATCTAATTCACCAATCACATTTGTATTGCTGGATGGTACTGTGATGCCCAAGTCTTGTGATGAGGATCATGCAGCCTCAGGTGTGGTCACCAGCATCTGCCTCGGGCTGGTGCTCTCTCAACCTCTGTTGGCTTCATAGGCTTCAGCGCAAGGAGGGTGAGCACTGCTGGTGTGTGCTCACAGGGAAATGGGAGCCAGAGTTCTGGAGACTCTCATGCCCTTCTGAAGACAGACCTGCACATGAGTCAGCTCTCTCTTGATATGTTTCTGCAGAGCTCACTGGTTAGAGTTTAAGCGATGTGTGCATATGGGGATGGGCTTTTCTACAGATGACATATTGCTGACCTGGTTCAAATATCTGGAATGCTCTATATGAAATTGTGCCTTTCCTTTGTGCTGCTTCTTCATTGTAAAACACTGTTATTTTCATAGCAGTAATTTCCAGCAGTGTAGGAAATTCTGTGTTGACCTTCTTAAAACTTGCTTTAAAAAAGGCCCTGTCTAGAAACCACTGTAAGGTGTTCTCTGCTGTGCACACTTCACATCTGAGGTGGGTGATGGGCACTTTGGGAAGGTGGCTCAGCTGCAATCACTGATGTGTTGGTTGAGTTAATCTGGAGAGGAGAAATGAAGATTGTTTTTCTTCTGGTCATGCTCTCAAGCTACCTCGACTAAACCTGCTGGGTAGTGGGCAGCACAGATTTACAGATATTAGTTAAATTCCTATCAAATATTGCAGGACTCTTGCATTGCCTGCTATTAAGAGATTTACATTTTATACATGGAAGGTACCTTGTTGTACCTTCAGATATTTTATACTGAGGGGATTAATACAGACAGAGGAATTCGAGTTATTTCTTCCTACTCAGAATGAACAAAATGACTTTTCTGTGCCAGTTGTCTCTGTGATGGAGATCTGTAATTTGTGTGTCCAAGTGGGGAGGTGCCATTCCTCACCTAAGGAATGCTTTGTCAGCTTATGCCAGTCACCAGTTTTAGTCTCTGTTTGGCAGTCTCAGAACGGGCCTCAAATAAAAATTGGCAACTTCTTTGGTCAAAGACGTGGAACACTTTTGGGGTGGATGTGGAGAATGCCCTGACCTGCCTTGCCCATGTGTGAACTGAAGCTGATGAAGTGAATTGGGCAGTTGCATGAGAGTAGCTATGTCTGAAGGCCTGTGAGTGCCTGTATTGAACACCCCATCAAGCAGGGATTCTTATTTTTAAATGAGCTTTTCCTGCAGTTGTAGTCTTCTCACTCCTCTCCACCGTTAGCAATGTCTAGTGTGCCACTGGCTGCAGAGTGCTTGGCCAGATAGCAACTGAGGACACATCTTTGGAGTGGTTTGATCCAGGGCTTCTGGGATCCGAGTTACAGTGTAAAAAGGCTGGATTAGCACTCACTGCTGCACCAAAGCTGTTCAGGTAAACTGCTGCTGCTGTGTATGAGTCACACCAAAGCCAACACAGCAGCACTGAAGTAATTATCCTCTTGTGTGTTCAGGATAATTGGGAATGAAGCTGGTGATGAACTGGCTACAAGCCAGCAGGAGCCCTGGTGTTGAGGGGAGAAAAAAACACATGGAAAAATGGTTTTCCTGGCTGCCATGCTGTCGGTTTCTTTGCAGAATTCTGTGCTTCCCCTTAGATAAAGGGTGCAGAGCAGGTCTTTGTGGGTCAAACACTTCAACCCCTCAGCTGCTGGGGAGCGCTGCTGCTCAGCAGGGTGTCACTACTGCTCACAGTACCCAGCAGAAGAACCAGTCTTAACTGAGGGTGCACTTGGTGTTAGGGTGAGGAGGTGGAATGCTCAGGAGCAAAGTCCCAGTGCGAGGAACTGGGTCACTGCTAGGACAGCACTGCACATCACCTGAGGGCTTCTGAAGTGGAGTTCCAGCTTCCCTGCAGAAGCCCCTTGTTAATGCCCGTCTGCTGCTTCACGTGGCACTGCCGGAAAGAGCAAGCAGGCTCTGGGCTCCTCCTGTGCCCCTGCAGAGTTTGTCACCTGAGAAAGGAAAACATCTCCTGGCCCTTTGAAGAAACTCCTGCCTGTTAAAGGACACCATAGAATCATAGAATAGTTAATGCTGGAAAGGACCTTAAGATCATCCAGTTCCAACCCCCCTGCAATAAGCAGGGACACCCCACACTAAACCATGGCACACAAGGCTCTGTCCAACCTGGCCTTGAACACTGGCAGGGATGGAGCACTCACAACTTCCCTGAGCAACCCATTCCAGTGCCTCACCACCCTCACAGTAAAGAATTTCTTCC
>JBCJKH010048714.1:12678-27446 GCA_039877255.1 Loriculus beryllinus
CTCATGAGACCTCACCTGCAGTATTGTGTGCAGTTCTGGTGTCCTCAACATAAAAAGGACATGGAACTGTTGGAACAGGTCCAGAGGAGGACCATGAGGATGATCAGGGGACAGGAGCATCTCCCATACGAAGAGAGGTTGAGAGTGTTGGGGCTGTTTAGCCTGGAGAAGGGAAGGCTGTGTGGAGACCTCATAGCAGCCTTCCAGTATCTGATGGTGGCCTATAAGGATGCTGAGGATGGACATTAGGGACTGTAGTGTTAGAACAAGCGGTAATGGGTTCAAATTTAAACAGGGGAGGTTTAGATTGGATATAACAAAGAAGTTCTTTCCTGTGAGGGTGGTGAGGCACTGGAATGGGTTGCCCGGGGAAGCAGTGAATGCTCCATCCCTGGCAGTGTTCAAGGCCAGGTTGGACAGAGACTTAGCTGACATGGTTTAGTGTGAGGTGTTCCTGACCATGGCAGGGGAGTTGGAACTAGATGATCTTAAGGTTCTTTCCAACTCTGTTCTATGATTCTATGATCTTATTATTACATGAATGAAACTTGAAGTCAGATTGAGTCCTTCAGAAAGCAGAGATCTTCTTTGGAAGTACTATGGATATCCTTTGTGATTGATGTCAGGGGAAAAATGAGGAAAACTGTTCAAATCTAGATTTCCCAGATGCATTTACTTGTAAACAGTGGGACAAAAACCTTGGCAACAGCTGGTTGAAAGACTGCTGAGATCAGCAGTCTTTCAGACAAATCATGTTAAACAGTTCTGTAATGATTTAAAGGCTTTAGATAAGTAGCAAGATCAGTCCCAACTGAGGCATAGAATTGAAGCTTGTCTAGAGACCTAATTTAAACTGTTTTGATGTGCTGAGCTTGAAAAACACTTTTCCTCAAAGGGAACACCTTTTTTCTTGAAGGAATGGGAGATATATTCTCATTGGTAGGAAACAGGAGGGAGAAAGGACAAGACACATTCCAGAAGCTTGTGCTTACTATGCTGACCTTTTAACCAAAATGAAAAGATGGATTGCTAAATTACCCCTGCCCTTTCCAATCCAGGAACAGATACTTCCTTTACAGGATTTCGGAAGAGATAAGGATACTCAAAAGGCACTATTTTCACAGGTTTAAATTTAGAAGTCTAAGTCTGATATTGAATGGTGATGGATTTAATCTGCATTTCTTGAGTTTATCAACTTTCTAAGAAGCTCCTCTCACCTCAGAAAGGAGTGGTAGCCAATTAACATAATTTTCTGTACAGTTATTGGAGAATGATAAAGTTGTCCAGGGCATTTTGTTATTTTGAGGAATTTCTCACTCTCTATCCTCTGTGTAGAGAGCCTAAGGAGATGTAAGATCTAATGAAACACCCAAATTTGGAGAAATTACTGGAATAGATCCCTCTCTACACATTTATACGCTCTGTGAGTAATCAAAGACCATCAGAAATAAGTAAACCAGTAAAGACTATACAGAGTGGAGTCCTGAAGAAGACATTATTTAGCAAGAACAGGCCACTGCCAACTGTAAATTAGGTTGTCACACCCACTACACCGTATTCTTCCTGTGAGAGAGTGAGTGGCACCAACTTATCAAGAGTAATAATGGACAAAACTATCCATGTGGTAGTTACACAGTAAACTGGGTATTTTTGAGGGTTGCTGTCACTCAACCTTACCAAACATACAGAAGTACAAAAATAAAGAAAAAACATTCACAGTAATTTTAAAGGGATAAGTAAATCTCCATGACGGCTTTGTTCAACAATTTGTACCTTGCATGGTTTTGCAGAAATCCATCAGTACATATTGCCTCATGTCTATATATCAGATTACTATAAGGGTTAATCATCACATCCCCTATTTAAAGCTATAATCCTGTATTTGTGATTGCACAATTATTTAACATGCTAACAAATCATATTTTTACAGTGTATTATAATGAATTATCATGATTCTAAGTGAGATGTAAGTGGAAGGGGGATCGGTTTTTTTAAAGGCAGAAAAAATAGTCTTCAAAGATAAGGGGATAGAGAGAAGATTCATATAGCAGAGCAGACAGCATGTGAGCAGAATTGTCAGCTTTCTTCCACAAGTGTACTGATTCATTTTCCTTGTACAGTTCCCTTGAATTCTTAATTCCTTTTGTCTTGTTCCTTTTGTTTGTCTTGTTCTTAATTCCTCAAAAGTTTGAGCTTCCTACTGCTTTCTCAGGTTTGCTCTTTTCCACTGGTCTGCAACTGGAGGAATCTCATTCTGATGAAAAAACCAGCTTATACAAAACTGCTGGATCCTGGTTTTATAAGATTCCTCTTCATTCCATGAATACTCATTCTGCTGAAAGCACTGATAAACAGGGATGAAATACAGTGTCCACTGAAGCCCATGGTAAAACTTATATTGACTTCAATGAAGTCATACTTTCCTGTTTGCAGGTTACAGCCTCATCCATGCAGCAAGTTTAGTCTGAGTAATCAAAATGTGAGCTTATCTCTCCATATGTCAGAATCCAACCTACTGATGCGAACAGAAGGGTGAGCAATGTCCTTTCAGACCTTTTTGGTTGGGTGACTTGAAGAGCCAGAGGCTGTTCATTAACAAGCACTGATGATGCTGTGGGCACTCGAATGAAGCATTTGTATTCATTTTGCCTAGGCCAGCACAAAGCTTTAGAGTTACAAAATCTTGTACAGAGGTCCCTGTATTCATATTCATTTGCTTACTCAGGTGGCCCCACAGAAGATTCCAACACTATTTCTACCTCATAAACATGTAACTAGGAAGGAGGGAGAAACAAACTGTTGATTTATTTAATACATGACAGAATTTGTCCTCAGTTGACTCTGAAGTCTCAGAGCTGAAAATCAAAAAAAAAAACCAAACTCTGCAGATCAATGTACTGAAGAATGGTTCTGTGTTAGGGACTTTCCCTAACTGGGCCGTTTTCATGTGTGTCATTTCAATTGTGTTGTGACTCACAGGCTCATTGTGACATCTTTGTTGGGCAACTCAATTCTGCAGGTCCATTATTCTCAGGGTTTTGTATTGGTTTAATATTTCTTTTCTTTTATGGGAGCAGGGCCTTACTAAAAAGGATGTTTTTGAAAACTGCTAAATCCAAGTTGTTTTGTGTGCTGAATTGATAACACTTAAAACCCAACACAAATATAAAATCTGTTTAAAAAGATGACAATCTAAGTCTAGAAGAGAGAGAGGAGAGGAATCATAGTGCAACACGTGCTTCAGGCTAAAACAGTAAAATTCAATTCATTTTCATCCAGCATCTTTCATACAAAGTCTCTCAAAACGCTTTATAGCAAGAGATAAAATGACAAGATAACTTGTTACAGAGGAGGTTATTGCAACTCTCACATAGAAAGGAAGGGAGCTGTGTGCAGAAATGGACTGGGCTAGGAAAAAAGGGGATGTAAATTTGAAGGAGGGAAAAAGTAATATCTTTGCACAATATAACAGAAAGAAGAGACGAATAATATTCATATGAATGAGGATAAGGATGAGCATAATGATGGGGACGGGGACAAGGATAAGAATATTTCCTCTTGTATAAAAACTTTCATCTACTATTTTTATGTAGTAATTAAATTTCATAGTCCTGCAGGATGGATAAATTCATTTTGCAGATGGAAAAACCTAGGCATAAACAAATGTGTTAAAAGGACTGCTCTAGGAAACAGGCGGCCACTGAAGAATGAGAACTGAAACTGTCAGTCCTTACCAAGAAATTAAGAGAAAGCTGGCTCTGTTACTTTAATTAAATACAGCACTTTGCCTTCTTTTTCAGTAGAACGGTGGATGTAGTATTTTGCAGCTGGTCCATGAGTGCTTGAATTCTAGTCTGAATGTTTGAATTATTTATTGAAAGAACAATTCTTGCATTGTTCTGTCATCTCTGAAGATCACAAAACAAGTCAGTGTCGAGGACATGGCTGTGATTCAGGAGCTGTCCCCAATGCTGAGCTACAGGTGCCAGGCAGATGGCACCAATACACAGAAGAAAGTGACAAGAACAGAGGCAGGTCTGGGAAAGCCAACTCCCATCCAGTTTTGATCACACCACAGTTTACAAGGACTGTTCAATGATGTGTCAGTAGGTGGAAAAAGGATTAATATTCTCTGGGAATGAAAGCACAGGAAGGAGTGGCAATTTTTTACAGAGAAAAGTGCATTTTTTACAGAGAAAGCAAACAATATAAAAAAACAAAGCAGTGGCAAAAACCAGACTAGAGAAGTAGACTGTGGAAAAGAAAATGAACATAGAATGCTGGAAACAAAGCATGGTTAATTTTCTTTTTACTGTTTACATGGTAAACAATTTGTGACATCCTGTTGGACACCCAAAGCCTGTACAAGCAGACAAGAGATTAGAATCGTGCCTGTATGCTGTCTGCACTTGGAGGACTAGGAGAGTACAGATTCTTCATTTTTAATCAGTGTATTTTCCCTGGTGTTCAGCTTCCATGTTTTTACTGTTTTTTTTTCCAGACTCATTCATCTTTTTTTGTACCATAAATAATGCATACATGGCTTGCCATTTAGTAATTCATTGGCATCAAATACATTCTTGCAAAAGTGTTAACTTCCACACATAGTTGCACATTTTGAAGAATATGGATATTTCCCTGTGATTGAGAAATGTGGCAGTACTGACAGTATATTCCCAGAACGCTGTATACATGGCAGGGTGCTTGGATCACACTTGCCAAGGAAGCAGCTCCAGCATGCTGTATACATTCCCAACTTACTGAACTAAAATAAACCTTGCCCATTGCAGTGGGGTTGGAACTAGGTGATCTTTAAGGTCCTTTCCAGTACAAACCATTCTATGAGTCCATGAAATCAACATCCCCATCCTGCTATTGGCAGCCCTGGGGCAGTCTGATGCACCCAGTTACAATTCAGCTGTTTGGCCATATGTCATTCGTTGTGTGACAGACCTACGGTAGCAGGAATGAGACTGATGAGAACAGAGACACGTTGTCATCCATATTTTGTTTTTAACTATATTAATATACTAATACAACAACATTGACAGCAAAGATTTCTTACTTCTTTATTCATAGTGCATTAAAATCAGAAAGTAGGCACAGTAGTATCACAGACTAGAGGTACGCATAAATATGAAAAAATAGATTTATGATTTGACTTGTTTTATGTCTGCATTCTCTAATATTCTTTGTATATTTTAAGAAAAGTTAACAATAGATATTAAAAAATGTGACATTTTATTATACCATATTTTTTTCTGATATCAGAACAGGCTACAGCTATGTGGAACATAAAGGTAACATATTTTAGACTTTCCCATGTACAGCCATTACCTTGCCTGTTAGAAATGTATCATTATACAATTAAATAGTTATCCTTTAAAAGTAGTAAACATATTTCAGTACTTTACCTTTTTTTCTGTAGATTCCACTACAAAGAATACAATTATTTAATTTTAAATGTTGCATTCTTTCTTTAGAAGGCATATTTTAGACAGACAGTAATCATTTTCAGCCTTGCTTTCTGTAAGAAAAGTAATGATAAATTTGTCAGAATACCTTTTTTTAATCTAATTTTTAATATTTGGTTTTTTAATTAAATCCAAGGTGACTTTATTTTTCAAACTTTTCTTGTACATTAAAAATTAGGGTACATAATGTCATATGATTTCATAATATTTGTATATTCAGTAGTTAATTAATGTTATTTCATTGAAATGTCCTCTAGAAATGCCCACTACACCATGTGGTTTATGTTATTAATCTGTGGGAGCAGTAATAAAATAAACTGCAGGTCAACGTGAAAGAGAGCAACAGTAGGTATCATTCAATGTAGCTTGTTTGCAAGCCACTTAAACCAGGTATCACACAGGTAGCACTATTACAGACCTGAGAATAATAGGCTGTATCATGACTAACCTTCTCACTCTTCAGAAAGGAATTGTGGAAAGGAAGTCTTGCACAAAGTATAGCCAGATTCCCCAAAAGAATAGCCTATACAGAGGAAGATTTAATCTTCCAGACATGGTTAGTGCATTGATTGCTCCTCATGATGCTCTGTGCAATATACTTTCATGTAGAAAGGATAATTCCTGCTTTATTTTCTCATGTTCTCACACACTCTGTGCCTTGTGCCTCAGTCAACACTGAGCATTCCTGTTCAAATTCCCAGGTTAGTTTTTGCTTTCCTGGTTGTAGAGGTGAGGATTTTCCAACAGTTAAGCCAGGCACTGACCACTGGGAAGGGATTTAGCTCCGGAATGGGAGCATGTGCCTAAGCCACTCTTCCGCCACTAGCAAGTTTCTGAAATGGCATTGGCAGGATTTCCATGGCGTCCATTCACAGTAAGTCATAGAAATGGCACCTGAGGAGATCAAAAAGAGAAAAAGCTGAGGGGATGTACATTGCAGATAACATTTTGAGAATTTTTACCATCATTTTCTGTGTTTTTACATGTGGCACTACACCTACTGTCTGCAGTTTAAACGATATTTCAGTTCATGTTGTTTATGGATCAAGTTCTCCTCCACTCCCTACATGTTTTCTTGTTGTTTTCTAATCTTATTTTACCAATGAGAGCAGGATGTCCCTAAAAAACTGTTTTATAGCATACATATAAACCAGCATCTTTCTGAAAGCCCCAATACTGAAAGACACTTCTCCAGTCATCATCAACCTGTCTAACACTTGACTGTCCTAAATGCATGCTGGCCAGACAAATTTAAATGCAAATACTTGTTAACCTTTCCTTGTCTATCCAGGAGTACAAGATTCAGGCATATAAAGGCACATTGATAATATATAAATTTAAGTGATTTCAATATTAATTCTTGTTTCCTCTTTGTGTTAGCATAGTCCCTGCTTAACATTGACTTTAATCAGTCAACTTGCTTTATCAGTACAAGGTGACCATTCATGTGATATAACGCCATGTTTAGGTTCCTTAATCACATACACCTAATTTTTTCAGTATTGATTTTTACTCCTGATTATCCATAGCAGGGTTTATACAGCACACATCTCCTACACCTTTCTGCCCAAGAGATGACAACAAAGGTAATTCAACTTTATTGCTATAACACACTATTCACATTATTCAAAATAAGCAGCTAAATTTCAATGAGTCTTTTGGAATTGTGCTCCAAGTGCAGAGTTTGGCAGTCAGGCTTGCTAAATTGCAAATTGTCTCACACGGAGTGTAACACCTCTGGGGAAACCTTTTAACTCTCCTGTCATGGCATTTCCCTCTGTAAACTTATTTACTGTATCTGTCTCACAGAAGTGGCAGGAGAATTAATCCCTGTAAAACTGTAGCCAGATACCACTAAAAGAGAAGGAAAGACTGGGATTTTCAGGGGTTTTGGTATGATTGCACAGCATTCTGGATAGACAGAACTATGGGTTACACAGCTTCTCAGTGTACACAAGAGGGTAAAACCAAGGCACCTTAGGAACATTCACAGCCACCAAAGTCCTTCACTAGTTCCCCAGTAGAAAGGAGAAGAGAAAGTGTTGGCTTCACTTGATCTTCTGGGAAGCAGAAAAGTTTCTTCTTCCACTTACTTATTCTTGTCAGAGTTTCTAGCACCCAGCCATGATACCACACATGGTGAAAAGAATGTGCACAAAACTCAAGTGGTCCCAAAATTAAATTTCTGAGAAAATTTATTCGAACATGCATATTTACACAGTTTACATTTAATAAAACATCAAATGCTTCAGAAGCACCTGAAAAGCAATGATTTGACAGCAATAAACTTCCCCATATATTAATTTAGTTCCTGCGATGCAAAACACAAAGTCAGGTCATGACTGCCATGCAAAAATGCCCAAATCTATTGACAGCCATACACAATTAAGAAAAATAAAATAGTGGAGTCCCTATCAGGTCTCCAATTACAAAATCTATTTAATGTTTCTAAAATGGTGCTATATGAATTTAATGATGCTATTAGTGATATCTGCAGAGAATGTACGAATATAAGCAATTACCATTTGGGATATTCTTTCTTGGTAGAAAAACCACCTAATTCCACTAATTGCCTCTACTTCTGTTTCTGTTAACTGCACACTGTATGCATGTTAATAATGTTATTATCAGCAGCAATAAATTTTAATTAACATTCATGTGTAGAAATGTAATTCAAAACAAACATATTCACATACATTTATTTTATTAAATCAATTGCATAGTTGTTTCAACAGCTAAAGCATTATTCCTAGGTGTTAGTTAACAAAGACATCTGCAACTCCTCCTGAAAGAACGTTAAAAAAGCCCCATACCTGAAACAGACATCTAGAGACTCTATTCTTAACTAATACTGAAAAGCAGACAGTCACATTAAACACTTCTGGGAATACATAACAGGAATTATTACTACTCAGACTTCCAGCTCAGAAAATACACTCTGTATTCTGAGAAAGTAAGGAAAAGCAAGTGTGAAGAACTGGAAAACCAAATCACTGGTCCAGGGCTGTCCAACAGGTTTATAGCAAGGCAAGAAACTGAATCCAGATCTCATGAAAACTGGTTCAGGGCTTTAACTACAAGCCATTAGAGACACGACTGATTAGTCATTGAGATTTTATAGACTTGAAATGTGCTGCAGTTCCAGAGTGCAATTTCAGCTTCCTCCCTGCGTAAAACTACAGAAACTGGAGGAGGTGCTTCATGGATTTGGGAGAATTAAAACTATCACAGAAACTTGCAGTTCCTCTTACTTGTTTAATCAATGTTTTCATGACCAGTACTGATACAAGGATATCAATGCACAATGAAGTAGTCCTTTTCCGATTCAGTATAGATGAATTTTACTAACTGATTAGTAAGCCAATTTGAGGCCTTGTTTAAAAGCTAACAAAATGAATGTGAATCATTTTTGAGCTCCAAGGAAATTTTGATAAGGTCTTGCACAGGTTCATAAGCTATGCTGCGCAGTTGGCTGATTTCCATGTTACCTTACACAATTTCAGAAATATTAATAATTTTCTTTTCAGAGCAATTAATAGTCTTCTTTGCAGGTTATGAGGGAAATAATCCATAAAAGTTTTAGGCACTTTGAAAAACCCAGTGTGAATGCCTAAAATCAACCCTCTCCCCATTCCAATAACTGGTGATATTACACATACTCCAGACTGTGCATATTGATCAATTTCAAAATATAATCAAACTAGATTCACACCACAATTTAAAAAAAGAACTAAAAGATTTAAGTGTAACTAATTCCTTAGTGTCTACCACAGGTTTGCTTTTTATTGGCACCTTAGTACTCCTGATCAATGCAATTTAATTCCTGGCAGGCACACAGCAAACATGATTAGCAATCCTATACATTTCGCTGCTCCTGTTATATATATACAGATATAAATGGACAATGTGGACCCACTGTTAGAACTAGGAACCTTCAATCACACAGACAAAAAGTTGTCATAAATGGACATGTGCAGAAAATATGGCTCTCCTCAAGGTACCAGAGATGATAGAAAATAGTATGTTGTTATTAGATATATTTAACAGCCAAGACACACACCTTTCAGTCATTGCCACTGTTGCAGTCATTCTAAGGGGAGAACAGTAGCTCTCACACAACGTCAAGGAAATTGTCAGTAGTCCCTGGAGACAACTAATGGGCACTGGTGAAGAAGGAGGATGTGTTGGGCAGAAAGACACACTATCCTGAGATAGCAACAGTGGCAGCTAACACTCCTTCAGTCTTTCAGAACTACTATGGAACTCATAGCATAAATAAAAAGCAGCAAGATGGCATTTTTTACAGCTGCTTCTCACAGTATCATGACATTTTAAGTGCATGTTAAAATCCATGAATCACTATAAAAACAATTATGCCATTTATGTAACATGCATTATGTACCTAATATGAGCAACAGCAAACAGACCAGAATGCTTTGAAAAAACACTATTTCTAAGTTTATTATTCAATTAAAATACTATCCCTAAGAAAATAAAACTTTTTGAGGGGCACAAAACTTTTTTTAGTGCAAATTCAGAGTATGCAATTTAATTCCAAACAAATTTCTTCTGCTTTTAAATTATGTTATTAGTACATTAAAAAAACAAATTCTTACATCTTGTCATCACTCTTTAAATTTCACTAAATGGTACTTGGCTGTACATCTGCCACAGTATCTTTCACATGTAAACAGTTTTGCTGTTTACAAATTTACAAATTGCTGTTCAATTAAAACCAGAAATATATTTGTCAACACCTTAATCCTATGTTAATACAGCTTCTATAGAACAGATTTTAGTTAATTCTATACCTCTGTTTCCAATCTTTCCTACAGTAAAGGTGCTTTACATTAATTGACTGATGTTTCAGAACAACAATTGAAATCCTTCTGAATACTGAAAAATCCCTTGCCTAATTGTTCAGAAATAGATCAGTACAGGGTAAAAGTAGCTTTTTTTTTTTTATGGATCAGTCTTTCCAATTCCTTATAGCGAGAGTCACTCTCCAAAAGCGCCAATGCATACTGAAGCTCAAAACCTGGGTTTTTTTATGGAAATATAAACTAGAAAATAGCTTATTTAAAATAATAGAAAGTAAGAACAATAATGAAAAAAAAACCTACAAACAAAACCTAAAACAAAGCACATGAAAACCACAACCAAAATCAAACCACCAAGTAAAACTTTCCCATTTCCTGTCATATCCTTGCAGAGTACTGCCTTTTCAAGGACAAATCTCATTCTGGCTATAAAAGCTGGTTTCTATGTCCTTGAGGCCTCTTCGTGAGCTTGCTCTCAGAAGCCTTGACCACACTGCAGTTTTCATGTTAACTGTCTCTGTCTGTCCATCCCTTCCCATCTGATTTGGAGTTGATTTAGAACGAAAACTTCTACAATCTTCTTTGCCTTGGCATTTTGATTGTCCATAAGGACCTGCAGTTCTGCTCTTCAGAGGATGCCACCTAACTCAGCCACTAGCCTCCAGAGACAAGAAGCAGAACAGCTATCCATCCAGCTGGATGGCCTTTCCTCTTTGAAGGAACACATACGGCTGTGTGCGAAAAAATTAAGCCCTTATCAAGCCTGCCACATCTTTTACAAGGAGGATAGCATAAGACTAATTTTTAAAAGCCCTTATATTCCTTATGTTAACACATTGAAAGGAAAACAGACAGATGCTTAATATTCACTTTCATTACTAATAACATAGCTGATAATTTAATACAAAAAGATTTTATTAGAGATGGATCTGGTTGTTTCTTTGGAGTTATTCTTGCTTGATACTTCTTATTAGAAGATTTTGGTGGAAGCTCCTTTTAACTTTGACAAAGTTTTACATTTGGATTGAAATCTTCTCCACTGGGTGTCTGTCAGGCAGATGATTTATTTTTTTTTACAAATGTTTCAGGCAAAAATGATTCAGCCATTTCTGAACAGAAGCAAACTAAAAAGTACTCTTTCACTGATGAAACTGTAACAAAATCTCAGTTACTATAAGAACACTTTACAATAACAGCTTGTCCTTTTAACAGTTTTTTTTTTTTTCTTTTTTTTTTAGCCAGACATGTGTTTGATACCATCCCAGTAATAAAACTCAGTTTTTCCATGCTGGAACCCCCTGAAAAACATCCTTCCATAGCAGGCTGGAAAGTCCCAAAGGTTTGACAGAAATATTAATCGCAATTTCTGCCCTCCAACTCAGATCTGTGACTTGTCTGAACAAGTTTTAGACCTGGAGAATGACCAAGTATGGTCCAGGCCACAATTACAAAGACCAAGGAAGACTCTTCCTGAATTCCAATGCCAATGGATGTGTGCCACTGAATGTGAACCTGTGAACTAATAGGTTAGTTTCCTAGAGCTTGAAGGTATTTCTTTGGTGGCACTCAAGTGACACAGAAGTGAAGGAAATAAGAAAAAAGCATTGCAACATTTGAGGCAAGATGACAAGAGATAACTTTTGGGAAGGAGCAGACTGGGACAAGAAACCTGAGAGAAGGAGTGCAAGAAACTTGAAGATGGGTAAGACAGTGCAATTCTTA
This sequence comes from Loriculus beryllinus, assembly GCA_039877255.1. Classification (NCBI taxonomy): domain Eukaryota; kingdom Metazoa; phylum Chordata; class Aves; order Psittaciformes; family Psittacidae; genus Loriculus; species Loriculus beryllinus. Next base: position 24,695 of record JBCJKH010048714.1, read on the forward strand.
AACAAGGAAATGGACTCTGGGAAGAGTAATAGAAGGAACAACAGAATTATAGCCGTGAAAGCCGCACAAGTAATAAATTATGGCCACAGAACAGGAAGAGTCATTTGTGTTAGAAGAGTTTGTGAAGCAGATTTAAAACTCTAATACATTTGCTTCAATGTCTTTGTAATTCTGTATGATTCAATGTTTGATTTTTTGGTGTGGGTTTTTTTTCTTTTTCCTTTTTAAAGATGGAAGTTACACACTGAAATATGGATTGACATTACAGAGTTGCAATGTCAGAATATTAAAATGTAACTGTTAGCACAGACGCTTCCTACATTACTTCAATTTCCTCCCCAACTTTTGGTCCAAAGTTGAATATTTGTTTGTTTAGAGACATGAGAAATTCATGTTCGAGAACATGAGAATTGAAAAGAAACCACCAAGAGTTTCTGTTTCTGACTCTCTGGCAAACACACTTGTGTTTAGGAAATTGTCTTGCAGCACATAACCCTTGAAGTTCCCTTGAAATAGATCAATTCACTTTAGTAGCATGTGTAAGCACGTTGCAGTAGCTGTGATCACAATACTGGTAAGACATCATCCACTTAAAAACCTAATAGCTTTGATTGTTGCAGATGGTATCAAAACATTGACAAAGTAGGGTATGTTCCTTGGTACTGGTTTTTGGTGCAGCTGTTAAGTTAATAAAGCCAGTATATACTCAGTTTTAATTGTAGACACATTTTATTTGAGCTTTCATAGAACAGCTGTGAAATAAGTGCTATAATTAATGTTCTGTGGGTTACACTGAAATCCATGTGTATGCTTTATAAATGATATGTTATAACCTCCATTCAATTTATTCAGGTTTTGGTTTTTAAGATGAAAGATCATCAGATAATGATAATGTCTTCAGAAAACATTTAAAGGTTTCAAAGTCATCTCCATTTGTGATTTCACCATCAATAAAGTTTATTATTAAATCAATTTATTTTGTTAAATTAATGCCATTTTTACATGCCTAGATTTATCAGGTACTTGGCATGTTAATATGGGAATCAAGCAGGCTGTTCCAATTGTACTTGAAGAAATAACCTCATTCTAGCTTTTTTTTGGCATTACTTTCATATAGGGTGTTCCAAAATTGCCATTCCTAAGAAACTGTCTTATAAAGAATAGACCATCAAAGGGAAAGTCAGTTGTTGACTCTAATTCCCTCAGACAGGCAGATAGACAAACTAGCACAAACAAAATATTGATTTGTGGTATTCTAATTGCAGCTACTACCAACTCCCTTAATTTCAGACAAACGCTTTCTTCTATGGGGTTTTGATAGGGAACTCAACAAAAAAAAATTGTCAGCACTCCTGGGAGACTCTGAAACTAACAAAGAATAACCTGAAATTTTCTTGGCCTCAGCGAAGTGATTTATGGATATAGTCTTCCTTCCTTCCTATTTCTGTTTTCATAATGGCATTTAGAAAATGTTTTGTTTGGTTAGCTTGCTTTTTTGTTTTCAAATGAGAGTTCATAAATTCAGTTACATAGACTTCACCAAATAAGGGCCTTATAATAGTGCCACCTAGGTTTCTTGGGGATAATTTTACTTATGCATTACATAATTTATTGCATTGTATACAGGATTATATTCCAGAGTTCCCCTTTTTCTTTGTGTGACCCTGAAATGCTCAAGTGACTCTTCCAGAAGGCAATGGGGATCTAAAAACTACAGAAATTTCATCTTCCTTGTAATTCCTTCACAGAGACAAAGATGCTTCCCACATCAAGCCTCCTCTTTTAGTGCATTTCTGTTGAATTTGAGGTGGGAGGGTGAGAATGAAGGAAAAAAAAGAAAAAAAGCATTTGTTACTGGACACTTAGGGCCACAGGAATTCTGCTCCTCATGTGCTTCATTAACAGGGAGACACAGGGGAATTATTTTCTTTTGAGGCATCCTCCCTTGTCAGGAGGCACAACGGTAACTCCAAATACTTTACAAAGTAGACTGTAATGTCCTGGTTTATAAGGTCAGAATTCTGTGTAGCACTGTCAGACAATCAAAGAAGGAGTCTGTTTTTTTCTTAAGTATCGACAAAAATAATCAGAGAAATCAGAAATTGTTCAAAATCTTTGAAAAATCAGGCCACCTATATTTAGTTATTGAAATATAAGTTAATGAAATATGATACAAAATTTAGTATCTACCCCTGTGTGCATTCAAAAGCCATGGACTGACCATTCTGTAATTGAATCATAGAATCATAGAATAGTTAGAGTTGGAAAGGACCTTAAGATCAACAAGTTCCAATCCCCTGCCACGGGCAGGAACACCTCACACTAAACCATGCCACAAAAGGCTTCGTCCAACCTGGCCTTGAACACTGCCAAAGATGGAGCATTCACAACTTCCTTGGGCAACCCATTCCAGTGCCTCACCACCCTTACAGGAAAGAACTTTTTCCTTATATCCAATCTAAACCTCCTCTGTTTAAGTTTTAACTTGTTACCTCTTGTCCTGTCACTACAGTCCCTAATGAAGAGTCCATTCCCAGCAACCCTATAGGCCCCCTTCAGATGCTGGAAGGTTGCTATAAGCCCCTTTCAGATACTGGAAGGCTGCTATGAGGTCTCCATGCAACCTTTTCTTCTCCAGGCTAAATAGTCCCAGCTCTCTCAGCCTGCTCCGTATGGGAGATGCTCCAGCCCCCTGATCATCCTCGTGGCCTCCTCTGGACTTGTTCCAACAGTTCCATGTCCTTTTTATGTT